>LKNJ01002510.1:0-60557 GCA_002120245.1 Maccullochella peelii
TTCAGCATTCCCACGCATTTTCTGCAGGAAATGCAATTTTTCTAGTTAGCAAATATTAGCATGCAAACATGCTAAACAAAGATTGAAAATGGTGAACATTATACCTTCTAAACATCAGCATGTTAGTATTGTCATTTTGAGCATGTTAGCATGTTGATGTTAGCATTTAGCCTGCCACACAGAGCTGCTAGCATGGCTGCAGACTCTGGCTCTGATTGAATTTATAGTCTTAAATATGCAGCTTTATGTGCTTTTTTGATCTTAGTGAAAACCAGTTTGCACTTCCCTGACATTTTTCCTTTTTCTGGAAAATCATGATAGTCAAGGTCCAGGTCTGACAGGACTTTTGCAGATGATACAGCTGTTGTCGTAATGCTTCTTTAGATGGCTCCAGTAAGATTCTGCATACAGAAGGCCTTTAGCTTCGGTTTCTAACAGAGGTCCTGATAATGTTGTGTTTTTTCTCTTTCTGTTTCTCTTTTAGTTTCTCTGTCTATATGTTTATCTGCCTTTCTTTCACTTTTTCGTCTCTCTTCTTTTACTCTTTCTCTTGCAGTATTTCAGTTAGACGACGACAGACAACAGTACAGTACAGTAGAGTACAACAGTAGAGCACAGCGTGTGTGTAAAGAAGAAGCAGAGTTGAGTTTTCTAACTTACAATAAGTGTGTCATGAACTCATGACACTTTGTCTATTTTGCCGCACAAAAGTTTCCCTGTGTAATATAGGGCAGCGCCTGCAGTGTGTCACACATAAAGACAATACTGTACTTGTGACCAGCAGGTTGGGAATCCGCGATGGAATAAAGTGAATCAGTAACACTACTTGATAAATTTCATGAACACTTTTATGCTTAAATGTTGCATATGATACGAGTGGTTTTACACTCAGGTCACCAATCATATTGATAATAAATACTAAGTGAGAAGATGTTCTATAAGTTCGCCATGTGAAGTGTATCCAAGTATTTTGGATGAACCTCAGCAAAGAAACTGGGTTAGTTGTGCGTGTAAATTTAATTAATTAATCTAAGGCTGACAAGTAGCTAAATACAGGGGGCATATATTGTCCCAAAATATGTATAAACAATTCTGCTCAGTGTGGCCATTTGACAGCATCAAATTTTAATGGCTGTGGAATAATATACTCCATCCTGTGCGGTTATGAACGATAACACATCCGTAATTTGCAGCGTAGTTAGCCTCTGCGCCGCATGTTATATTTCATGTCTCTCATCTAACCTTTATTTACAAAACTAAAGCTTATATAATATATAAGCCAATTTGAAATGTGCTTTTATTTGAATTTGCCGTCCTAGTGGTTGAAACGCGAACCATGTAACTGTAACGTCCTGTGTTCAAGTCCAACCACCAGGGAGTTTTATACTCTTAATTGTCTAAAATAAAGGCAACATATCAGAGAATCTTCAAGAAAATTTAAGACTGAACAGATAAGTATCCAGTGTTGTTGGAAAAGCCTCCACTGCTGCTGTTCAGTGGGACAAGAATCTATGATACACTGTAGGTTGTGTCAGCCTCTCCTCACTGGCTGATATCTGATATTTAATCTGTTTTAACTCATCTGCTGAAAGCTGATCGCTGCCCCTGCTCTTCAAAACTGCTGCATCACTTCCTCCCCTCAGACGTCACTGTATTTAAAGGCTGTTAAAGAGGAAAGATCTAGAAAGATCAAAGATCTGTATCTCAAATCGAAAAGGCAAACATGGAAGACAATTTAATTGGGATTTTTTTTGGCTCTGGACAAAAATCAATTTATTAATAATTTATAACTGCTTTTGGATTTTAAAACCTGGCAACCCCAAATTTACTTAGTTATAATGAATAAACCCTTTAAAAAGTGTATCTTATTAGAAAGCCCTGATTTATGTCTGCAGGTGGCGCTCTCTCACTGGTGTGTGTGTGTGTGTGTGTGTGTGTGTGTGTGTGTGTGACCTTATTGCCCCCTCCCCATTGGCTCCTTTTGACGCATGCATTTTTATAGTCTCTGCATCCTAAGAGTAGAGATCCAAGAGACAGGTCTTGAAGGTGATGTCCAAGTTGAGTATGAGATCCTGCATCCCTGAGCTAATAAATAAGTTCCTCCTTTTAAGTTTTGGAGCCAATTACAGTTGTACAGCAGTTGTAACAGACTCTTTGAAATAAGCATTGTTTTATCAGTAATAATGCACATTTTTGCAGGTTCTATAGTTTTTAGGCAGTTAAATGTGTTTTTTTCCCCCCACAAGAATGGGATTAAAAGCTCAAAAGTTTTTGGCAGCACTGGGTTTGAGAGACTTTGACAGTTTACTGACAACACCAGATTGAAATAAATCCATAAAATGCACAAACAGAGATCGACCAAGTAAGATTAGAGGACAAAGAGAGGTGGAGGGCGGTAGAGAACGTACTGGCAAATGGAGAGGCAAAGATGTGGGAAGCAACCAGGAGACAAGAGAGGAAAGGAGAACAGGAAATGTTGAGATTTCCTCTGGATGTGAGGTGTGTGTGAGTTCCCGACATGCTCGCTTGTTGCCTGCTTTCCCTCCGAGTGTGTTAGAGAGAGTCAGAAAGAGAAAGAAGCCGGCTTTGTGAAGGCACGTCTATACTTGAGACAAAGAGCTTTTATTTTGTAGTTTCAGATACCGACAGATTCTGTGAGACAAAGCAGGAAACAATCTTTGGATAATTAGTTTTTGCGATGCTGGGACTTCCATTTTGCCAACAAGGACCTAAGTTACCCACAATCCTTTAAAAAAAGCCCTATAATTTGATTTAACTTTCTGAAAGAGCTGGTTTTACTTCTTCAAGCAGTGGATATCTTTTTTGGAGCTCAATCTTTTTTTTTCTTTCTCCCTTTTTGCCACCTGTTGGTCTTTGGTTTGTTAGTTTTGGTGGTCAGGCCCACTGGTTATTATCATTATCAAAGTTCCCGGGGCCGTGTAACCAACTGTCCCTTCATACCTGGATCCCTCTCACCTGGTGAACTGAATCACCTGCCAGTCAGCTGGACCTGATTCCTCCCTCTCTGAGCAAGTTCTTTTAGCACCGCAGGTTTCAGGACTCAGCTGGACTCTGCTGAGGTTTCAACCATGTTGCGTTGCGTTCTTCAGCGAGCCAACAACCTGAGGCACTCTGACCCCCTGGCTAGTGTCACCTTCAGAGGTAAGAGGATCATGGGAGGTTCAGGGGATCGGTAGTAAGATGATAGACTGCAGTTTATTTCCCCTCCAAACTTTCCACGTACACCCTGGCAACTGCACAAGTACCCCTGGTTGGGAATCACTGCACTAGTGAGGGCAAAACCAGGTCTGGTCTCAAGTAATTCAAGTCCAAGTTGGTCAGAAGAAGTATCAGGTCAAGTCCAAGTTAAACCTTCATAAACAAATTGCAAGTTCAGATGCAAGTCAACCCGCCTGCAGCTGTCTTATTATTATTATTTTTATTTTTTATTGTTCTGTGATTTTCCAGGTCAAAACCTGAGACTTGAATGTTTTTGCTTTCAAGTCCTATCTTCAGGGGGGTCAAGTCTCAAGTAAGTCAGGTCTAGCAGCACTCGACTCCAAAACGAATGCCTCAAGTCTACACCTGTGTTAGAGAGTGTAGTGAGCATCTTTTTAACTTTAAGTTTAACGCAACTGAAGACACCAAATGTTTCCTGGTGAAGGTGACTTGGCTACCTGGTCTGTTTTTCCATCAGTTTGTTGTTGTACTTTCCGAGTCAGTGTCTGCCTTCTTAATGAGGTGAGCTCTGCTGTTAACTTCCTGCCTTTGTCCTGACACTGTTTCCTGGTGCCATCACACACACATGGTTACTTCTATACTTGTTGTGAGGAAGAGGAGGAGGAGGAGGAGGAAGAGCAAGAGGAGGCACACATTTAATTGAATGTAAAATGTTGAACTGTAATGTAGATTGTATTTGAAATCAAACACCATCTGCATGTTGATACAGTACTTTGAAATGTTTAGGGTGGTCCAGAGATTACCATAAAATCTGCTTTATGTATTTATTGTAGCTGGAAGTAATATAGTCTAATGGGAAAGTAATGAACTGTGGAGGCAAGTGTTTCTGGGTTGAATTTAGAGCAGACAGAGAGAGAGTTTCCTCCCCTCCAGAAAACAGATACCATGCCCATTTATAGGAATTACAGACGATAATAAAAAAAAGCAAGGAAGCTGTGGGAGGAGAGAGAAAAGACAGAGAGAGAATAAGTGTGTGAGAGACAGAGAAACTTTTCCAAACTGTGAAATTTTGTGCAAATAAATATAGTCAATAAATATGTATTTTACTTAAATCTCCATCGAAAGTAAAATACAATTTCGTACAGAGGGTGAGGAAGACGTTTGCAACACAAAATCTTTTCTGACGTATTGCAATACACTTTGAGAGCATTTGTGTATCAGCTTTTTAGCAGCAATTCCACCTTTTTTTGATGGAAATACGTCCACGAGACATTCAGGGGTTTGATTTTGGCTTATTACAGTGGGTTTGAATATTTTATATGAGATTGCAGGGACTGGGCAAACTTTTCCAAATAATGTCTGGATTTTTTGAAATTGAATTAACGGACCACGTGGAGTTTTGACCATGTTGTGATTGCTAATATTTTACCTACTTTTTTCATTCACCTCTACATCACGTTTGTGGCCGTGTGTCTGCAGGTGTAGGTGATGGAGCTTGCGTATGTGATTAAATGTGACAACGTGTGCTTGTGTTTGTGTGTTGAAGGCAGGATTTCCGTTGTTATTGGAACAATAAGTGTTGTTTTCCGTCAAAATCCAGAAATGAAAACTGGCAACCCTGCTACTTCATCCCAGTCCTGTGCTAATTATAGCTGGGACGCACACACACATACCCACACGTACACAGCAGTCTCGTATTAGTTCCTCAAGACATTTGACTTGTTAAATAAGTGATTAAGCACAAAGGTAGTAAAGTGGACTGTGTGAGACTGATGCTATCTGGCTGCATCACGTCACTTTCAGTGGTTGGAACCTCCCAGTTAAACATTAAACATGCATAAATAAAGATTATTATTATTATTATTATTATAATAGCATATTAATAATGAATGCTTATCAATGTAATACTTCAGCATCGAGTTCTCTAGTATTTGGAGCAGGTAACTAAAGGTGATATAGCTTCACCTGTGTCAGATACATTTAATATGTTGCTGTTCATCTCATTTTCAGGTTGTAGCTTTATGAACATTAGCCTAATTATCTATAAAAACGGCCTTCTCAGCCAACAAAAGGTGATTAAAGATCAATAAAGTGAATCTCTGAACTATAGTTTTTCTATAACTTTAGTAATCTGTAAATGTTGAAAGCTACAATAAGGGATTCAAACGGATTCAGATTTGATAAAATGCAATCAAACCTCAACCCTACAGCTTGCTAATTTAGCTAATTTATTAGCCATCTTTAGTTCTCGGCTCAGATTGTGAACATGTTTCGCTTGTATTTATTTTTAAAGGTACCCTTTGGGGTTTGAGACCCAACAGTGATGTCACAGTGCACTGACACACCCTAGAGTACACTTCTACATCACTGCAACAAGATAAACCACTTTTTTTCAGGGGGTGTTAAGCTACTCTTTAATATATCATAAAATATATGAAATCACAGTTTTTTTTAAGATGTACCTATCTGTCTGACTCTGGCACAGCTTGGTAAAGTCACTAACTTTAGTCCCAACAAAGGCTCTGATTGGCTCAGAAGTTTTCGAGCAGGGAAAAAGCCATCCATTCATCGACACACCAGATTCCTTGCTAACATATGAGATGGTGGCAGTGATTCTAGTTTGGGAACCAGGGTAGCATATTTATACGTTTAGACTTTTGTGTCATCCTAATCCTAACCGTAAACTTTAAATATACATTAAGAAAATGTCTTTTTAACAGTGGGAACCAGCCTAAAAAACTCTTAATATCTTAGATCCTTTTCTACTGGCCACACACACACACACACACTCACACTCACACGCACACACAGCCCATGTCTAAACTTAGCTTTCCCATACATGTTTCGCAGCACTGCGGGCCACAGTTTGTTCTATTCTCGGCTCATGACATGAACTGTGCCAAGCTGAGCCAACCAGGAAGTGGCACAGCATCAACTTCCTGGTTCCTCTGAGACGCTAACTCTGATATCAGCTCAGATTTACACAGCTCACACACACACACACACACACACAAATATAACGTACCCTCTCGACCCCTCTGTGGAAGGGTGGAGGTGTTTTTTAAAATATCTTCCAAGAACGGAGAGTACACTTACGTAGGTATTTGTGTGGGTGTATTTGTGTAAGAACATACTTGTTTGTGTGTGTGTGTGTGTTTGTGTGTGTGTGTGTGTGTGTGTGTGTGTTTTCACATTGGGTGATGACTGTGGGGGAAAACAGGAAAGCAAACAACCATTCTCTGGGGGGGTGTGAACATTAATAATACATGCAGAGTGAAACTGAATTGCTCTGAAATCAAGACCATCAGTCGTGTTACCAAAAGTGGACGCACATGGAGTTTTAGGCAAAATTTTGATTAATCAACAAATCTATTGATGAGTGGAAGGAATGCATCATGTTTGTGTACCACTGCTGACTTTTGGCTAACCAGAGTCAGTCAAAATTTCTTCCACACAGTTTATGTTTTCAAAGTAAATGTAAACTAAACTGATTATTTCACTGGTGCAATGTGAAAACCACAATCAGTCTAACCTTCAGATTCAAAATATATAGATTTCATTAATTTTTGTGGTTACTCGTAGATCTTGTCACTGTTGCATAAAACCATTCGCTTCCAAAACTTTTCAGGAAACAAGTTTTAAATATCTGGATTGGTTTTAAAAAGGTTTAACAAGCCCAAAAGGCTGGAGGATTCACCATCTGGGCACCGTGGAAATCTGTACCAGATTTTATCCAGATTCAGCCTCAGCTGCACTTTGTGTTTACTGCGAAATTACCAAATATTAGCATGCTAACATGCTAAATGCAGATGATGAACATGGTAAACCAAACCCCAGCACGTTAGCATGTTGATGTTAGCATAAAGCTGCCTCACAGAGCTGCTAGCATGGCTGCACACCCAGTCCAGGCTTTGTCCAGTTGCTTTGCCCAGTTCCCTGGAAATTAACGGGTAGCAGCTTCTAATCAGACAATAGTCATTGTCTCTGTTTCCCTTCATCTGGAGAGAACATCTTAATCTGTGCGTGCCTGCTTCTATTCCTCTTTTTGACTAAAACCAAATGGAAATGATGATAGTCGTCCCCAATGTGGTCATTCACATTTTTGTGTGTGTGTGTTCTGTGATGAGAGATCTTAAGTAGCTAATGGTGAATCCTGGCAGTTTATTGGTCCGTCTCACGCAGCACTTCCTGTCAGAGTGCCCAACAGACAGGACATCAGAGCTCAGAACTTCATGTTACAGGAAGCCACAGAAAGATAACACACACGCCAACGCATACTCACACACACACACACACGCCATCGCACACTCACTCACACACAAAGCCATATTTTGCTCCACTGTGTGTGTGTGTGTGTGTGTGTGTGTGTGTGAAAGGTCGAGTGGTCTCAAAGCATTATGGTTGGGTTGAATTAAAACACATTTGATTCATTCTAATTGAAAATATGTATTAACAACATCACAATAAGCCTAAATATTGATTGAAGATCTTATTAGCATCTTAGCTAACAATCACTAACATGTTAGGTTTTGCTAGCTTACTTGCCAGGAGGCTATGTGGCAAACAAAACGAGGCATTAAGAGATGTTACCTGGATACAGTGACTAACGTGCTGGCTAGTTTAGATTAAGGCAGCTCAAAGTGTTTTTGGCTCGTTGGATCTGTTTTGTAAGCTAACTCTCCTGTTTCTCCATTTGCTTCAGGGTCTAAGAAGAAGACAAAGGTCATCAAGAACAACCCTAACCCTGTGTGGAACGAGGTACGTCTTGTTCACAACCTCAAATTAATTGTTTGCTATTTAGACGACTACAGGTAAGGCGCTGCCTTGAATATTTGGTAAAAAAAACAACAATGAAATGACTTCGAAAACCTCTAAAAGCTTTTCTCGTTGCTCCTGTTGGACAGTACTCATATTAAAGCTGCAAGAGGGATGTTTTCATGTGAAAATACACCCATCTTGTCAGCCTAAATCATAAAACGGAGCTGTAACAGAGAACGTTTTCTCAGACTAAATTCAGGTCACTAGAAATCTTCACACCAACAAGAAAGTGATGAATTTACAGCAGAAAAGCACACCAGACAAGGCTGAACTCACAAATGGTGCCTGAACCTCTTTCAGATGCAAACAAAAATACATCTACCTCACTTACAGCACACTCCAGGATTTGTGGATGCTAACAACCATTTTGAGCAACCAGCTAAATCATAACCGCCATGTACGAGCTTAAGACCCTTTCTGTTGGTGTTGTTTCTATTTTGGCAGTTACCTGATCGTCAGCACTGTGAAAACAATGTGTTATTTCTCATGAGATGCTACTTTCATGCTTTCTTTTATTTTCTACTAATGCTGTTTCCTGTCTCGCTGTCAGGGTTTTGAATGGGATCTGAAGGGGATTCCTCTGGACTCTGGAGCAGAGCTGCACTGTGTCGTCAAAGACCATGAGAAGATGGGGAGAAACAGGTACTGTGTGTGTATATGTGCATCTAGCGGCAGCATTGCGGTAAAAATACAGGAATCACCTACAAAGAATACTTTTTATACAGAAATGTTCCTTTTGTTAGTGATATTTTCTGTTCAGACCTTATTTCAGGAACCAAAAACCCATTCAAGAAACCCAATGACTTCCAGACGAGGGAACAGGAAGAGCTAACATGCTAACTCATTCCTGCACCAGTCTATTGAATACTGATAAATCTTCCCATAGCTCAGAGTTCAGGATAAGAAGTGTGGCATTGTCAAACTGAGACGTGGTGGACAGATCGGACCAAACTCAGGGCACAGACATGTGTGGCCCGTGGCCCACAGTTGTTTGTTTTGTGAAAACACCCCTTCAGATGGTTATTTTTGCACCGGTCCCCTTAATCAAGCTGTCAAGCACGAAGTTCCTTCAGAGGGGAAGGGGCAGGCATGAAAGCATCGGGTCATCCTCTCATTGTGGTCGTCGAGTATTTATTCACTCATATTTCCACCCACTCACCTCCTGAGTGTGACCTCTTTGCTTTGGTTTGCTGTAGCAAAAGTTGACAGTTGCATTTCACCGCGTGTTTGTAGCTCAAGCATGAATTTATTAACATTGTTTGTTTATATATTAGTTAATGAGGGTTTCATGATGTTATTCATTACATTTACTTGCTTGGACTTTGACTCAAACACGTTTAAGAAAGCGAAATGGCGTGTTAATCACAAAAAATCCATGTTAATTCAAGGTCGTTGTAGTCGTTCGCGATGTAGTTTATTTTGCGATTGCTATTCATAACACTGTGGTGTTTTTCAGTAGTAAGTTTTAAGTGTGTGTGTGTCTGTTTAGGTTCCTGGGGGAAAGCCGGCTGGCTCTCAGAGACGTGCTCAACTCTCCCAACCTGGCCGCCTCCTTCAACGTCTCCCTGCTGGACACCAAGAGAAACAACACAGGGGTGGGCACACACACATACACACACACACACACACACACACACACAGAGTAAAGCACAGACAGATTAATTTACAGTCTCATTGTGTCATGAAGCAATGACAAATTATAAATCATTCCTGTCTGGATCTTAAAATACAGAAAGACTTTCCTGAGTCAGAATAACAACCACGCCCCTCTTTCTCTCTCTTCTTCTCTATTTTTTTTTTTTTTTTTAATCATTTTGAATCGGATCAAATTTGAAGCTAGTTATACTTTTATTGCAAAAAATAGTCACGCACTCTTCACGCAACACACTTGTGCACAAACTATGCACAATAAAGGATTGATTTCAGGGTACGGATTAAAATACTTCAAAATACAAACAATACATTAACTTGTGCACGAATGATCAAAGAATGTGTATGAGATATTTATGGAAACAGGAACATTTTGGAGGCACAACCAGAAATCTCAGCTCTTCTCCAGCAGCTTTTGAACCTTCAAACCTCCAACAGCAGCTGCACTTTTTTGCCTCTTCTGAGCAGGAAATGTGCTCATTTTACCCAGGCAAATCACAGCACATCACGCTGAATCTTATCACCTTAAGTTGCTTTTTCCGGTTAAAGGAAACAGTGGAAGACTACACCTTTTACTGGTCCACAGCTGCACATTTTTGCCTCCTCTACATCAATCAACACAATAACTACATCATATACACCTGGATTCATTAGTTTCAACAATCACTTAAGAGATTCGTGGGCTCGTCCGGGATTTGAACCCGGGACCTCTTGCACCCAAAGCGAGAATCATACCCCTAGACCAACGAGCCACACGTTTCGCTAAAATTGTCAAAGTGTTACACTTTTCTCTATGTGAAGTATGTTCTTAATTCCATCTTTTATTTGCAACTGGTATAGTGATCATCTGTGTCCCCTCCTCTTACTTTTACCAGCACTGATTAAATCATGTAATTGTGCTTTCTCCGTCTCCACTAGGCCACGCTGACCCTGCAGGTTTCCTACATCCCTCCTCCAGGATCGGCTCCAATCTTCCAGCCTCCCCCCCACCCTGAGGCTCTGCCTCATAACATCCCCAACGTGGAGCTGGACACCGTCACGGGTAATATAATCTCTTATTTTCTTATTAAACCTATCAGTTTGTTTTGTATTTGTATTGGCTTGTTCTGTATTTGACTTCTGGGACTGCTTTCTGCCTTTGCAGTGATTTCTCTGGACACGTTGGGCGAGGAGGATACAGAGAGTATGATGATGCTGGAGCCGACAGAGGAACAGGGTCCCGACGACGGACGCTCCATGGTCATCGTCGGCGCTCAGGGGCCCTCGGGCCACGAGTCCCCCACTGCACAGACACCTAAACGCTCGCCACCGTCCTACAACACCCATGGAGGGCTGAGGAAGCGCAGGAAAGGGGCCAGCGGTCAGACCAAACCGCTGCCCAACAAACCACAGGACATACAGGTATGTGCTGTGCAGGGCCATAGCCTGGATTTTAGAAACAACAAGGTTCTTTTACCTGGTTTCATTAAAAATAGATTAGCAACAGGCTTTCTGTAACACTACAGACATTATGATGATTCTTGCAGATGATGAATGTCTGTTTTGTACACACTTAAAAGGCTTTATTTGCTGAATGTCACTAAATAGTCACCTGAATACACATTACTGCTCATGTGTTTTCCTGTCCAGGTTCGTGTGCGGGTCATCGAGGGCCGACAGTTGCCGGGCATCAATATCAAGCCTGTTGTCAAGGTAACAGTAGCCGGGCAGACCAAGAGGACACGCATCAGAAAGGGCAACAACCCGGTCTTTGATGAGGTAAACAAGAATTATTAATTCATCGCTGTCTGATTTCCTTTCTAATATACATTTTCATACAAATATTTTGTACTGTCTGTCAAACTGCAAGTGTTTCCCTCCCGACAGACGTTCTTCCTGAACTTCTTTGAGACTCCGTCAGACTTGTTCGATGAACCGATCTTCATCACTGTGAGTCGGACTTTTTACCTCCACTTGGTTCCATTGAGAACAACCTTAAAATTCATGAAATCTTCTTTTTAAATAAAACATGTCTCATCTTTTCATACTGTCATTACATAATACATACTGTCTGTTGTAACATCTTGGTTTTTCCTGTAAGGTCTTACCTGTAAGTTGCTCTCTCTCTGCCTGACAGGTGTGTGACTCTCGCTCACTCAGAACTGATGCTGTGATCGGTGAATTTAAGGTAAACTGCCACCGTCATGGCTGTAACTTTCAGTGCACACGTCTGTTCCACCTGACAAATAGACATAAAGTACTTAATGCTGGACATAGAGTATAGACAGTGCACTGTGTGTTTGTTCTGTGATCATGATTTCTGGCACATTCAGCCGGGAAGAAAAGCAAAGTGAAAAGCAAAAACGTCATAAAATCTTTTGATATTTTTCACAGTTGGATGTGGGCACTGTCTACAACGAGCACAGTGAGTATATGTTTATGTGGATTTCCAAAATCACCTGTGAAGAGTTCTTAGAAGAGAAAAATATTCATCGTTAACTGATTTTAAATTACAGAGCATGATTTTGTGGTTCAGAGTTTCAAGTTATTAGTTGTTATTAGTTTTAATTTAAATTTTTTTAGTTCCTGGTTCTTGGCTCCAGGATATTATTTGTTAGTTTGAAGTTTCTGAGTTTAAGCCCGTCCCCTCTCCCTTTAGGACACTGCTTCTTGAGGAAATGGCTGCTGCTGTGTGACCCCGACGACCTCTCTGCTGGAGTCAAAGGTTACCTGAAGGTCAGCCTGCTGGTTTT
Organism: Maccullochella peelii; assembly: GCA_002120245.1. Classification (NCBI taxonomy): domain Eukaryota; kingdom Metazoa; phylum Chordata; class Actinopteri; order Centrarchiformes; family Percichthyidae; genus Maccullochella; species Maccullochella peelii. The sequence goes on from LKNJ01002510.1 coordinate 12,381, forward strand.
GGCAGCTGGAGATGAGCCACCGGTGAGTCTGATTGGCTGAAGGAACATTAGTGAAGCAGCATTATGATGATATTTGTTCTCATGTCAGGAGGTGGAGGTCCAGAGATGAAATTCAGAACTTCAGTTTATAACACAGTACAACTAATGACCAAAGTCCTGTCAGCCTTAAGTTAGCATGTACGCTAACATACTAAGGGCTAGCTAGTTTGCATATTTGCAATGTTAGCATGTTGCCTTGCTAATTGTATGCTTTTTAACAGGTGTTGAACATTACATGCTAAACATTAGCATATTAACATGTTACTGCAACATAGTAATTAGCTAGTTAGCCTGCTAGCGTTCTTGTGTTAGTGCTGAAAGTAGCCTACAGCTGAGGTTGGAAACAGCTTAGACTCCAGTTTCAGCCTGGCTAGCATACATTTTGATTTAGGTAAAAACAGGGCCTTTTCCCTTTGTCTTACTAGTGGCAAAGATCTAAGAACAGCAAAACTTTTAATCATCATTTCAGCCTCTCGTACCCTTTACTTAAGTAAAAGTGGTCTAAAGATACTCTGTTACAAGTAATATGAATTCAAAATGTTACTTAAGTAAAAGTACGGACGTATTACCAACAAAATGTACTTATTTTATCAAAAGTAAAAGTACTCATTATGCAGAATGGCTCCTTTCAAAGCGTTATATTATTATAGAATATTATATTATTCTGTTTTTATCACTAACAAATACATGTAAGAGCATTTTAATGTTGTTATTCGTCAATGTGGAGCCAGTTTGAGATCCTTTGTAACACTGGGTAGATAGTAGTATAGTACTGCATCAGTACTGCAGTAGCACAGAATGGAAATAGTACAATTAAAGTACTTAAGTACAGTACACTGAACAAAAAAAGAAACTACCCTCACACACCACAATAATAATCAGACAAGCATTTCCTCCCCATAATTTCTATATTGTATATTTGAATGTTTGAGCGCATCCATGTTTGAAAAAGGCTTTTGTGTCTTAATGAATGCAGGTGTGTATTTTTGCAATAAAATATGTGGGTATTTGTATCCAGGCTGACAAACGCGAGTGTGTGGAGGATAAAGAAGATATAGAAGGAAACCTGCTGAGACCGGCTGGTCTGTCTCTGAGAGGAGCCACTTTCACCCTGAGGATCTTCAGAGCTGAAGACCTGCCACAAAGTTAGTCCCCCAGCTGCTGTTTATCCATCTGCTTTAAAAAAATAAAAAATAAAACATCGATTTAGGGATTTATAATTTCTTTCTCTTTTCTGCCTGCAGTGGACGATGCCTTCATGGATGGGATGAGGCAGATTCTTGGGTTTGACAGCAACAGGAAGAACCTGGTGGATCCTCTGGTGGAGATCCACTTTGCTGGCAAAACGGTGCGCATGACATCCCACAACTTCTCAACATTATTTTATCCCAAAGCCAACTTTAAATACAGAACCCAGCCATTGAAGGTGTATTGCATTTTCTGTCTTTTTTAGGTCTGCACTAAGATTCTGGAGAAGAACGCTAATCCACAGTGGAACCAGAGTCTGACCATGCCTATTAGGGTGAGACACAGAAAGAAACAGTGCAAACACACATTATTAGGCAACTTAATTGTGCTACCAGGACAGTTATACTCATCGTTATCTTTATACAGCATATACTTTCTTTTTCCCTCCCAGTTTCCCTCCATGTGTGAGAAGATGAGGATCAGAATTCTGGACTGGTGAATCCTTGCTGATACATAACTTTATTTTTACATTTTGTTTTATCAAACTCAACAGAAAATAAAGACTTTTGCATGAAACTTAGAGTCTGTGGGCGCCCCCTCAGACCAAGATCAAGACACTGTGTTAGGCTACAACTTGAACCCCGTATTTTAGCCTATGTTTGTTTACATTTTGGCAAATTAAAAGTGTGCCGAATTACCTATTAGCAACTCCTGTTTGCAATGTATCCATGGATGTACAGATAACTATCACTGGATTACTTTGATACTGAAGAAAACTTAAAAACGTGATCATTCTCAGGCAAGTTCTGAGTTATGAGGAGCTTCTTTTTTTCTATGATTTAGTGGCGGATTTATGAATGTTAATTCACAATGGACATCACAGATAATGGTATCCTCAGAAATTGTAAGTCATACTGAATGTAAAAATATGTATGACTCCGAGAAGGAGTACAAACTTTGACGCAATCGGGCGCTAAGGGTTTTATAGTATTACATTTTAATTCATGTCACCATTTGTTTTTAAAAGCATGTTTCAAAGCTCTGGGTTCTTGTCTTACTTCCTCATTCCAGGGACAGAGCCACTCACAATGATGTCATCGGCACCACCCACCTCTGCATGTCTAAGATCTCCGCCCCCGGTGGAGAGATAGATGGTAAGTAAGTCGACTGGACCCGACCAGTTTGGTTTGGAGTGGTTTAGGCTGGAATGGGCTGAACACAAACGGACCTTTTGCAGGTTATTAGCCAGATCCAGTTAGCCACTCAGTTACTTCCCTCAGGAGTTGGTGGAGGCTAAACCAGAGCTAAATGGGGAGTGAATGTTGCCTCAGGTGAACAGAAACACTACTCCAGTTGAACGTGAAAAATATGATGTTTAAATCATGTTGTAGGTTTCCTGCATTTTGCAGAAAAAAAAGGCTAAAGTTGTGAGTCGTCCCCAAGCTTGAAAAAAATCGAGATTCTATCTTTCTGGCCAAATCCCCCTGCCGTAGGTCGTGGTAAACTTGCCTGGTCTGGTGTGGGTTGACTGCAGACTACAGACCTTCTGGTTTGAGGGGTTCAGATCCTGTCTGGTCCCATTCTGCAACAAACTGGAGTATGTGGCTCTTAAGTAGACCGGTCTGACTCAGTTCAGACCAGTAAGCTCATAGCACAGGACTGAACTGGTGTGGTATGGAGAACAGAAACGAAGAAGCGACTTCAGATAAGCTTCCTCTCAGGCAGAACCCAGCGTGCATCCATTTTATAACTGAGGAGTTTTGAAGCTTTGAAGTCGTGTGTGAGCACTGAAAGTTTCTAGAAATCTCAAGTCTTGAACCACCAGTTGGATCTGCGGTTTGTGAACATAACAAAGCATGGACGTTTTTTTTCAGTGACATGCATGAAGACTAACTTGGTAATGTTTGTGTCCTGAACACTGACGTTGCTTGAGTTTTCGGTCCTTGGAGTGTCCTTGTCCCAGAGGAAGACGACATGCATGAGTTGCCATTTCTTCTCTGTCGTTGTTTGAAAACATCAGGCGAAAAATGATGAATCATCAGCATCTGCCAGCTTAAAGCCACCGTACGGTTTTATATTTGTGTCTGAGTTTCAAGTGCGTGACGGGACAGTTTGAGCACAGAAAAAGATTTTGTTGCGAGCACAAGAGACATTATTAACAGGCAAAGATTAATTGGATTTGGGCAAACAAACAGTAGATTTATTTGCATGTTTGCTCTTTGCACTCTCAGGTTTACCTTCGTGCCACAATTTCAGCCAATCAGAGAATTGCAGTATGTAATTTCTGGCTGTTTTGTCTCCAATCAGATCTCCAGTAGGATTGTCGGTCACTAGGAAAGTAAGGAAACGCTTATTATTATTGTGTGGTTTAGTGGATAATAGCAAACACCCAAATGAATTTGTTTAGCACAGAAAATATTTTTTTTTGAGTGAGGGTAACTTCTCTACAAAAATAGCTTCTGTGCATCCAAAAAAGTTCACGCTTAAACTTGAGACACAAATATAATGCCAGTCACTAAAGACTTGTTTCAAGTCATTTTCCAGCCATTTACTTGAAACAAGCCGAATGATTTTGCATTGGGTGTTCAGGTGTTTGTGTGTTGCAGTGAGTGAAGTGAGTTTGCATCTGTTTGCGTTTGAGTGGCGTCCAAAGACGTCTGTTTGCTTTCTGTCTGACTCTGAACCATCCTTCCTCTCTACGCATTCAGATGACTTGACTCCACGGACCTTCCATTCTGGCAGTACGTCCACCATCTTCTCTTCGCCGCTTTTATTTTGTGTGAAACAGTTCAACTGTCAATTCAAATCTTTCACTTCCTTTTTTTTTGTGATGTATATTTGTTTTCCTTTTAAACTCATAGCTGTTTTCATCTTGGCTTGATTCCGATGAAACTCTCTGAATCTATTTTGTCAAGTGCAGATCATTTTCATCAATCAAACAATAAATCAGTCTTTTTCTTCATTTTTCACCCTTCCACATTCTGCCCTGTTTATTATGACATCTGGTGGCCATTTTGTGTCATTGCAGTTGACGACAGTCTCGGTTTCCTGCCAACGTTCGGCCCGTGTTTTGTCAACCTGTACGGCAGCCCCAGAGAGTTCACCGCCTTCAACGATCCGCACGAAGCGCTCAACCTCGGAAAAGTAACTTCACATTTGTTTTTCACTTTTAAACACAATCAGTCATCACCTTAAATTTAAGGTAGAAAATAATAAAATAAAAGCACCCAGTGTCACGTCCCGTAGTCTTTGTCTGTTTCTTGTATTTTTGAAGTATAGTCTTTGTGTGGGTTCCTGTTTTATTTTGAAGTCTTGTCTCTTGTTTCTAGTGTGTTCCTGCCCTTGTGTCATTGTCTTCACCTGTTCCCCATTTACTCACCTGCTCTAGATTTCCTCGTTAGCCTTTCCCTATGTATACCTGTCCTTTTCATTTGTTCTCTGTCGGTTCATACTGTCACGGTGTGTGTAGAAGCAGCAGGAGAAGGACCCAAACGCAGACAGTCACAGGAGATGAAACCGTTTACTGATTTATTTAACTTGCTTTTGGGTGCAGGCAGGCAAGCAAGCAAGCAGGTCAGTCCAGATACGGGAAACCACAAAAGCACAAGGAAAAAGTCCAACATAGGAACATGAGCACAGGACACATGACAATGACAATGTCATATTAGAATTGCTCTACTGCCCAAAAATACAGTGTGGAATTAAAATCTGACTAAACCATTTCAGTAGCATATAGACAATTTATTTAAATTGTAGATTTAATGTGCCGAAAGACCTAATTTCCCATCTGCCTTCGCCTGAAACTCTCTGAGCTGCAGCTTCACTTTACCTTAAATATCAGCACCATTTTCATGTTTTGGACTAGAGGCAGAGGCTATTACACGCTTCTCAGTAGTTGCAGCGTATGTTTTGGTAATTTCACTAATGCGCTTTAACTGATTGTTGCAATAATGTGTTGACATTTTAATGAATATTGCACCTTTAAATATATAATAATATCACAACTGTAAACAAGGCAAGGCAACTTTTTTCATACACCGGAGAAATAAAAATACAACAAGGTAAAGAGATTTACAATACATAAGATTTAAAAGTAAACTAGTTTAAATACATAAGAATAAAAAGATAAAAGAACGCAGAAAACACTCCCACATGTAGATGCACAATTAAATTAAAACATTTTAAAAAGCCAAGGGCTATTTAAGAGCCAAGTTAAGAAGATATGTTTTTACCCTTCACTGGGTGCAAAATAGGAGAGTTTTGACTTAAAAGTGGTCAGCGTCGGGGCTTGTCTCACATCACTTGGGAGGTTATTCCAGGTTTGTGTTGCATGATAACGAAATGCTGCTTCACAGGCCTTCTTCTCTTCTTCTGTCTGTCAGGGGGAGGGCGTGGCGTACCGAGGTCGAGTTTTACTGGAGCTTACTACAAAACTGGCGGACAAGCTGGAGCAGAAAACTGAAGACATACCATCGGATGACCTGCTGGTGGTGGAGGTGAGAGGGAGGGAGGGAGTGAAGGTTATGAACACACCAAGAAACGGTCTCATCCGTCCGAACTTCCCTCTTTCTTCAACCTTTTTCTCCGTCTAACAGAAGTTTCTCAGGAAGAGGAAGTACTCTCTCTTCGTGGCGTTTTACTCGGCCACGCTCCTCCAGGACGTCGACGACGCCATCCAGTTCGAGGTCAGCATTGGTAACTACGGCAACAGGTTCGACTACACCTGCCTCCCTCTGGCCTCCACCACCCAGTTCAGCAGGGCTGTGTTTGACGGTAGGTCAAAGGTCAGGTTGTAATCAGTTATTTGAACTGAAATTTGAGCACCAAAACTACTTTATGTGTGGAAACAAAAAAAGCATTGCAATAAGTGAGAGAAAAACAAGTTAACAGAAACAGTTTTATCACAATACAGCAAAACATTGTTGTGTTAAATTAAAAGCCAAATTAAAAAGATAGGCTTTAAGACTTCTATTCTAAAAGATACAGGTAGCCAGCGCAGGTGTGGTCAAAGTCCTGGCTGCAGCGTTCTGAATTCATTGTAATTTTCTTAAAGATTTTGTAGGGAGACCAGTAAAAAGAGAGATGCAATAATCTAAGCGGCTTGTAATAAAAGCATGTATCAGCATTTCAATGAGCAATGTGCAGTCAGGTGAGATTCAGGTGTTAAAATGCACGGAAATAAACGGATATACAAAACAAAGATGAGCAGTTTATTACTTTGTGCATTAAATTAATGTACGTTTGCAGCAAAGTGGTGTACATGCGCAGTAAACTGATAAACACGGCTTGACGGCTAGACGTTTTTTCAGTTTCCAAAAGGGAGGACAAAAGTTTTATTATAATTTTATTATATATTATATTAGTTACATTTTGTCCCTGCAGTGTATTTTTTTATCCATTCACAAAGAGTTTTGATTGGAGAATTCTGTTGATTGACTTGCTGATGATCAGAATTTTAAAAGCTATGATTTGATGGTTTTGGTAATAATGATTGTATCGTTGCCAACAGTATTGTGTGTGTGTTTGTGTGTGTGTGTGTGTGTGTGTGTGTGTGTGTGTGTGTGTGTGTGCTCACATACATCTATCTTTGTTAGGACCTATTTGAGTTTTAGTCCTTGAAAATGAGAAAATGTTTGCAAAATAAGGACGTTCTGGCTGGTCCTCTCTTAAATTGCATATAGAGCATTCACCATCTGAACGTGTGTGTATGTGTGTGTGTGTGTGTGTGTGTATGTGTGTGTGTGTGTGTGTGCGTGTGTGTGTCCAGGAGGCGAACCTGCAGCGGGTGCAGCTGGAAGTGAAGGCAGGCAGCGATCTGGAGGAGGTGGAGCTCCGAGTGGTCGAGCTGTTGGATCATGTCATCACAGACTGCAGGTAAACACGGTGTGATGTCACTGTGTATTTTAGGCGTTTTATACATTTACTCAAGTACTGTACTTTACTTTATGCTACTTCATAGATCTCAGAGGGAAATATTGTACATTTAACTCTACCGCTTGTTTATTTGACATCTGTAGTTACTGGTTACTTTGCAGAACAAGATTTGACATAGAAAACATATAATCAGCTTATAAAACAACAATATACAATGTAGTTAAATGCTACTGTCATATGAATGCATCAGTAACAAATATATTATGCATATAATATATAATATAACAATCACAGGGGTAATTTGTGTGCGTAATAAATACATTTATACTTCTTACTTCTGTATTTTTATTTAGGTAAGACTTTTACTTGTATTGGAGTATTTGTACATTGCTGTATTGCTACTGTTACTTCAGTAAAAGATGTGAGTACTGCGTCCACCACTGGCTGTATCACTGTCCTCAGCATCACTTCAGTTTAATGGACTACAAAACAGTGAAGTTTTAGGGAAATTGTCTGTTTAGCAATGAGAACCAGACAGAAAATTGTTCAGTATTGTAGTTCTTTGAAGTTTTATCTTTATCGATCTGTTAACCTTTATTGAAATACTCTTACATTCTTCCCTCTTTAAGCCCACGACTTCAGACAGCAAATATATGCTGCTGTTTCTTTATCAAACTTCTCTCTCCTTCTCCAGTGAAGAGCTGCCCTCTCTCGACCAGTGGCAGTGTGCGACCCCTCTGGATCGCTCTTTGAGGCACATTCGAACTCTCCACATGCAGCAGATTGTTGCGGCGGCGCTGGCTCTGAAGCACGGACCTGCCACCGAGCTCTCCACGGTGCTGGAGCAGGCCGAGGACTGGGCCAGCAGGCTGAGGACCATGGCCGAGGAGGTGAGCGTGGTATTGATTGATTGGTAAAGGTGTTGAGTAAAAAAGAAAGAAGAAGAAGTAGTTTGAAAACAAACCATGTTGTCTACAGAACAAAAAAGACTGAAGTCTGGAGAGTATTGGCCTATTTTTTGGGATGACCACTTATGTGAGTTTCCTATTTGTAATATCCTTTATTGAACAAATCAAATTAGTGCGTGCACACTACTGAAAAAACATCTCAAGCTAGAAGAAAACAAAAACATGATGTTGATAAAGTTTTACTGAATTTTGCAGTTTCCTTGCAGATTTTGTATGTACTTCAACATCTGCATAAAATACTTTGAAAGAAACAACATTAGTGTTTGATTTCTAGAATTTTAACTGTTTTTTATTCTCGTAACTAATTTAGCTGCATTATTTAATTAAAATTAAATTATTTAATTGTGTGGTATGTCATGTGAGGCTGTGAACTGGATAATTTATGGTGTGTGAGAAAGTTAGAACGAATAAGTCAAAAAGAACATAAACATTTAAATAAGAAAACAAAACACTATTAATACTCTCTCTCTCTCTCTCTCTCTCTGTGCGTACTCTATGTCTCTCGCCCAGCCCCAGAACAGTCTTCCAGACATAGTGATATGGATGCTGCAGGGCGACCGCAGGGTGGCATACCACCGCATCCCAGCACACACTGTCATCTTCTCCCAGCAGCACTGTGGGAAACACTGCGGACAGCTGCAGACCGTCTTCCTCAAGGTATACACACACACACACACACACACACACACACACACACACACAGAAACACACATTTTGTCTTCTGAAATAAAGTTTTACTGCCCCGCTGTGTGCGTTGTGCAGTACCCGCAGGGCAGCGGTGGAGAGGCCAAACTTCCCGGTCAGCTGAGGGTCAAAGTCTGGCTTGGATTGGCTGCTGACGTCAAACAATTCAACCAATACGCTGAAGGAAAACTGTCGGTCTTTGCTGAGACGGTAAGATGAACACTGCCCCGCCCATCTTAGCCCCGCCCGTCTTAGTTACTGTTGCTACGCCTGTCAAGCTTCCTGTTCTCACACATATGTTGTTTACAATGATAACAGTGGCAGATTTACCCTCAAAAGTTTCTGAAATTACAACTGTCGCTAGCAGATTTAATTAGCTGTAGCTAGCAAATTAAGCTAACAGAAGCTCCATGGGAGGCTTTAAGCGTCATCCCTTGATCCACATCTGTCTCTCTCTCTCTCTGTCTCTCTCTCTCTGCAGTATGAGAACCAGACCCGACTCGCCCTGGTGGGCAGCTGGGGAACGACAGGGCTGACCTACCCCAAGTTCAGTGACGTCACTGGGAGAGTTAAACTGCCCAAAGAGAGCTTTAAACCCTCGCCCGGCTGGACCTGGGCTGGAGAGTGGTACATCAGCCCTGAGAAGACGTAAGTGTGTGTGTGAGTGTGTGTTTGTGTGTGAGAAAGAGACTGATTTTAAGAGGCATGTTTGCCCTTTTTGGGTGCAATTTTATCCACAAAATTTCATATGAAATTATCCTTTTTTAATTTTTTTTGTACAGCTGAAGATAAAGCAACTTTTTTTAATTCTTCTTCAACCAGTCGAACTTCCACATCTCCATCACTGCATTTTTTTCAGTGTTATTTGTCTTTTTATTTTGTTGGTGCTGCCGTCTTTTTACTTTTTACTTCTGGCTGCACAATGCTAACGTTTGTCACTTTTTTGGCAGTTTACTGGTCACAAAATTGTTTCTGTATTCTCACCCAGACCACACTGGAAAGAATCACCTGGTCACAACAAAACTACAGTAGCCCACAGGGGACAGGAATCATTTTTTAACATTCATTGAATGAGATGCAATAAGTTATGAATATAGGTCATTATCTGTGTGTGTCTAAGAGTATGGTTGTATATGTGTGTATTCATGTGTACTGTATATGTCAGACTGCTGTTTGACGTGGACGCCGGTCACATGACCTTCACAGAGGAAGTGTTTGAAAACCAGATGAGGTTACCGGGCGGACAGTGGATCGGCATGCCGGAGGGGTACACTGACGTGGTACGTGTGTGTAAATACTGTACGTGTGTGTGTGTGTGTGTGTGTGTGTGTGTGTGTGTTTCTGCACCTTTTTATGGCTTCACTCATCTCTGTAAATCTAAAAAAATGTGTGTGTGTGTGTATCAGAATGGGGAGAAGGCGGTGCCAAAGGACGAGGTGGAGTGTCCTCCAGGTTGGGTGTGGGAGGAGGTGGAGTGGAGCGAAGATCTCAACAGGGCTGTGGATGAGCAAGGTGCCCACACACACACACACACACACACACACAAAAAACACACCCGTCAACAGCAAAAGCTAAATTAAACACAGCACTAATAGGTCTCACTCTGTGTGTGTGTGTGTGTGTGTGTGTGTCCAGGCTGGGAGTACGGCATCACCATCCCCCCAGACCGCCGTCCCAAGTCTTGGGTGACGTCAGAGAAGATGTACCACACCAACCGCAGGAGACGATGGATACGAATGAGACGACGAGACCAGCAGAAGATGGACGCTCTCAGGAAGGTAGAGAGAAAGAGACACGTTTTAGCCTTTATTTTTAAGTGACAGTAGTCAGAGTTACTGAAAATGTAAATGCTGCCTCAGAGAGACGAATTTTAAATAAATATATAATTAGTGATCACAAACTTGCCACTGAAATAAAGTTTACAAGTTGCAAGTTGACTTGAAATCTCTTTCAAAATGTTTACTAAAAAAAAAAACATCGTCATGTAGCCATTAAGCTAAATAAAAGCATGTAAAATATCTGGACATTTTGTGACTGTCCATGGGAATGTCAGTCTTTTAGCTCTCAAGTATGAAGCTCACATGATTTCATAAGGGATTAGAAAGGATTCAGATTTGATAAAAATACTATTGAACGCCAACCCTAGGTTCAACAAAGTGAATTTTCCCCAAATTTGCCTTCAAATTCTAGACTTTCCTTTATTTTTTTGTATTTATTGTGTTAAAAACATTTATATATTGCAATAAGCATCATTTTTCTTCCTTTTTCTGAATCACCTTATCCACACTTTATATCAGTTAGTAGTTGTTTTAATCCACATGCTGTGTACTCATTCATTGTCACTCTACAGTATGTGTATGCTTCATTCAACTGAGTTTACAGCCTTTAATCTGGATCAATAAGATCATTGATCCAGATTAAATTACTTACTACAGCTGCATTGATGTTTCTCTCACATCATCCTCTAATGTGAGCAGTTGAAGTTTCCTCTACCAGCCACTAGATGGCGGTGTAGTTGCACAAATGAGCAAGAGAGAAGCTGAAACTGTGTGTGTGTGTGTGTGTGTGTGTGTTCACAGCAGCGTCCGGACGATGCGGAGAGGGAGGGCTGGGAGTATGCCTCGCTGTTCGGCTGGAGGTTCCACTTGAAGCCGAGGAAGACGGACAGCTTCAGGAGGCGCAGGTGGAGGTACCGCATGGAGCCGCTGGAGAAGACGGGACCGGCCGCCATCTTTGCTCTGGAGTGTTCTCTGGTGAGAGAAACCAAAAATCTATAAGTTTACTGATAGTTTGTCTGGATTTATCACATGCATCATTACATGGTGATAAAATAAAATGTCTAATAATGGCATTTAACATTCATTACATGGCCTAAAGTATGTGGACACCTGAGCATTTCATCCATATGTGATTCCCATTCCAAAATCATGGACATTACTCTGCTGCTATAACAGCCATCACTCTTCTGGGAAGTCTTCCAGCCTGATTTTGGGACCTGGCTGCAGGGATTTACTCCCATTCAGCTGCAAGAGCATCAGTGTGGTCCGACACTGATGTTCAGGTCTGCCAGTCGGCGTTCCAGTTCATCCTAAAGGTGTTGGATGGGGTTGAGGTCAGGGCTCTGTGCAGGCCAGTCAAGTTCTTCCACACCAAACTGGGGAAACCATTTCTTTATGGTGCTGGCTTTGTGTCATGTTGAAACAGGAAAAGGGACAAACACAAACTGTTGCCACAAAGTTTTTCTAAGGTAACATTAAAATGAATTTGAACTAAGAGGCCCAAACCATAAAAAACTGCACCAGAACGAAGGCACACGAAAGTATGTGTATGCATAAAATGCATTAAATTTAAGTCTTTTATTTTGAAGGCCCTGTAGAAGGAAAGTGTGCTGCTGTGTTTTATGAATATTTTTATAGCAGCTTCAAGTCAGAGTTGGCTGTTTTCTTCTTTCTGAATGTGATCTTCATCTCCCTCTTCCTCCTCCTCCTCCTCCTCCTCTTCATCCCACAGAGCAGTATAGAGGACAAGAACGATGACAAGTCGGTCACAACAACGTTCGGAGTCAACAGACCGACCATTTCCTGTTTCTTTGACCGTAAGACACATTTTTTCTTTCTTCACACTCTTCCTTCAATCCTCCACTTTTGCCTCTTTTGTTAATACAATGGTGTGTGTGTGTGTGTGTGTGTGTGTGTGTGTGTGTGTGTGTAGGTGGCACCCGCTACCACCTGCGCTGCTACCTGTACCAAGCCAGAGACCTGCTGGCCATGGACAAAGACAGCTTCTCGGGTAACGTGCAGTGAATTATATAACATCTTTGATACGTTTGTCATGTGTCACGTGTCAGTATTGATGCTGGAAACTTGCGCCATCTGGTGGCTGGAAAGTTTTCGTGTGTAAAAAAGAAAAAATTGTCACAAATGTGAAACAGATAGACGCGAGGTAACCACAGAAACATTGTTTGGTTAGACAAATCCACATTTATGTCTTTTTACAGTATCCATGTTTATTTATTGTTTGTCATCTGACTTTGATTTTCCGATAAAACAGCCCCTGAGTGCAACACTGTCTGGGAGCCGACGTGGAGTTCTCGCTTGGCAGCGCTGCTTCACGATGAAAAAATTTAGACGTAAATAAATTTGGGTGGGATGTGATGATGAGCCACCAGTTTTCACATCTCTGCGTGTTGATTTTTGTACTTTAGATTTGCTCCCTTTCCTTATAGCTCCCAGCAGTGCCCCAGAAAGGCTAAATTTCTCCTCTTTGCACTGCTGCTGTTTTTGAAACTTGACTGCATTGATTTTTCAAAAGATCAAGCTTTGAGGACCCTGTGGCGTTAGGGAGAGCTGTAGCATAGTATACTCATAATACTGGAACCAATCTTAATGAATTTGAAGTAATAAACAGGACATTTACATCAAAGGATGTAAATTTAAAGCTGCTACTCTCAATATGTTTATATTAACAATGGATCAAATGATGATGTGTATTGTGGAAGAGGTCAGTCACTGACAAACCCATAAAGAATTATTTCCCGACTCTCAACTCTACGGATCCTTTTAACGCCTTTAAACACATTTTTTTGTTTTTACGGCCCTGAAACTTGGGTGTTTTGGTTCACTCTCACCGCTCTCATCAGCATCATTCCCAGGCGCATCAGGCAGCTGTTTTCAGTGGAAAAAAGCTCTGATAAGCCCACTGTACGCTACCTGCCCAGCACCAAATAGCAAACAGACAAAGTTAGCAACTAGCTGATGAAAGTAGTGGAGCATTTAGCAGCTTAAGAGCTATTAGATAGATGAAAAATAGATTAGATATTTACTTGTTTCCGCTCCCCCCAAGTGGCCAAAAAATCAGTTATTACAGATTTAAGTATCACTAGTTGCAAAGCATGAACATGTAGGTTGTTGAAATTTTGCTTTCATGCTCGAGGCCACTTCTACCAAACTCGGGGCCTCAACTTTCCAAATACAAACAAGTGTCTTTAAACACAGAGAGGAAGACAGAGCTAAAGTAGTATTGTTCTTTTCTGTTTTTATAAAGCACAGCGAGAGAGACTGCAAGAGTTGCATGCTTAAAAAAATAATGATTTAATTTGAAAAAAGCTCAGATTATTAATAGAGTTTGGTGTGACTGCACTGCCGAGGGAATTAGCAGGTTATAGCGAGGTTATAGAAAGAAAGAGAGTGGCACAGAAAGAAAATGTTTTTCTTCTATTCGAAGAAGGTCATGGAAACTACGGCTACTGTGTGTGCGTTAATCAGAAACCCACCGCAGACTCAGATGGGAAAACAGAGACGAGGCTTTAAAAAACAGAGGGATGACTGGACGGAGGAAGAGAGAAATGATAGATGATGGCAGGGAGGTTAGTAACAGACACACACACACAGTGTACCGGATGAGTAGAGTTGATGGATGGGCTTCAGTTGTGTGTTAATCTGGTGTTACATGGCGTCTGGGCGGCCATGATTAAAGACTGAGTCAACTATCAAACATTGAGGTCTCTTTCTTTCTTGGTCTTTCTTTTTCCGTCCTGTCTGTTTGTCTTTGTTTCCATCTTTCTTCCTTTCTACCTGTGTAAACCAGTGACATCTGCTCGTCCACATGAAACATGTGAGGCTGGAGGCTTGGTGACGTAGGGGCTACACTCGCAGGGCTAGCTGGTAAACTGCTGTAGCTGGCGAGCTAACGCTAGCCCGTCACAATAGCTCCCGGAGCTTCTGTTCTGTTCACTTCCCCCTGGCACTTTGGTCACCATCTCACGCCATTTTTGTTCAATAAAAAGTTATTGAAGAGGGGAAATAAAAGCTAAAGTTAGCTTAGCTTGGTCGCTAACAGGACAGTTAGTTGACACAGTTTATTTATTTATTATTTTAGTCTCATCACTGTCTGCAAATGATTCCTCTTTTGTGGAGCAGTTTATACTCCGACGGCTTGCTATTGGTCAATGACGCAAATTTGCGGGTCATCTTTTGTTTCTGTCTTTTTTTGTTTGTTTGTTTGTTTCTAAATCTCTTTCTTTCTTTCTTTCTTGTCTCAATCTCTGTATTTCTGTCTATCAATCTTTCACCCTTTGTTCCCATCTTTGTTTGTTTCTAAATGTCTCTGTTTCTGTCTGTTTATCTTCCATCCTTTCTTTCTGTCTTTCTGTCTTTTTTAGAATCTTTTTTGGGTGATGATCTAATTTCCCACATATAGAGATGTTTTTATTCTTTTCTCGCTCTCTCTCTCCCTGTCCCTCACCCTTTCTCTCCCCCTCCCCCACCCCAGTCTTCGTTGTGTTTATGTACTCCTGTGACTTACATAACCCCCCTGGGCTGTTTGTATTGCTGTTTATATGAGCTAATGGGCTGCTGGGAGTGGACGGTAATTGAATGGGTCACCATGGGTGGTGTGTCTGTACTGTGTGTGTGTGTGTGTGTGTGTGTGTGTGTGTGTGTGTGTGTGTGTGTGTGTGTGTGTGTCAACATGGAGGAGAGTGGTTGTGACCTGGAATAACAAACTTCTCCGAGCGGTGTTCCCAGCCCTCCGTCTCGAGGCTTGGCATTCCCAAGCTGCTGATGTCACTGTGTGGGACGCCGGGATATACACGGACATACACGTACATACGTTTGTGCTGCTAGACTTGTGAGGACCATCATTAAGAAAGCATCCCTAGCTATAACCTCATTCTCCAGTCTGCATCTTAGGACTGCAACTTCAGCTGAGGCTGCTAAAAACCTGGAATCTGTTCACTGACAGTTTATTTAGGCAATGAAGTAATATGCTCAATTAAAACATTATTAGGGAACAAGTTTTTTACTTACCCTCCCTTTAAAGTAAATGTAAGTTATTTTTCAGCAGATTTCTCTACATGTAAAGCATGACTGATTAGCTCTTACAGTTGACTGTTCAGGGATATTTTCGTGTTTACACACTCAGAAAACCCTATGACCTTTTAATTTAAGACACCTTTTTAAAATCAGTTTGATCAAATTCCTGAAAAGCCGATATATTGATGCTTACTGCCTCAGCGATTCATGAACATGACGTTGTGTTGTTTTTTCTCTTCAGACCCCTACGCCATCGTGTCGTTCCTCCATCAGTCCCAGAAAACGGTGACGGTGCGTAACACCCTCAATCCCACCTGGGACCAGACGCTCATCTTCTATGAGGTGGAGATTTTCGGCGACCCCGAGGTGACGATGGCCACTCCTCCCAACATCGTGGTGGAGCTTTACGATTCGGATACATACGTAAGTGTTTGCAGTCTGTAAAGTAAAATGTTCTTTCTCTGTGTATACAGGTGTTTTAATGTGTGTTTTAAATGTACAGGGTGCGGACGAGTTCATGGGCCGCTGCGTGTGCCAGCCCTCCCTGACTGCCTCCCCACGTCTGGCCTGGTTCCCGATTCGCCGCGGGGACAAGAACGCCGGCGAGCTGCTGGCCGCCTTCGAGCTCATACGCAGAGAAAAGGTCAGAGGTCAACCATCCACCTTTAGCATCATCACCACTTTCTTAATCTCCCAATGTCTTTATTGTTGTCCTCCTTTTCCTCCATGCATGTTGTGTTTAACAGTTTTTTGGAATGTGAATATTTGTATAAATGTGTGAAGGTATGTGTTTTAGATTTTACAAGATAAGTGAGTGTGTTTGTTGGCTTAAATGGGAGGTGTGTGGACCCTAATCCTGACCTTAATTCAATAACATTATACTAATTTATAGTTTCAATAATTTCATTAACAGTAATTATCTTTCCATTTTGTGTCTACAGCCAGCAATTCATCATATTCCCGGTCAAGAGGTCAGTTTATCCTTTTCTTTCTCTCGATACCTTTTTCTTGGATTTATCTCTCTTCGTTTGTACATTTTCAGCCTTTAAAACAATCAAACTTGTCCGCTTCCGTCTCACCTGCAGGGAGACGTCGTGACCTCCACACACGTTCTAGACGAGGTAAGTAAAACCAACGCTGACCACAAGTCACACACTTTTTCCCCACGCAGTGCCGTTGCACGGTGCATCTCTGATCAATTAAAATCAAGATGTAATGAGAGTGAAGGCAAGGTTTGACTCTGATGTTATTCATCAGAAACTTGGGTGTACATGAGTGGAAAAAGAAGCAACTGGATGCTATTTTACCCTATTTGGCATTCATTATTGAAAAAAGGTTGATAGGAATTTTCTCTGCAACAAAACCTGGTGAAATGGGAGTTTTCATTTTATGACAGAAGAAGTTAACACAAGAATTCTGCTTTTAAATGAATAAGAAATGTCATGCATGTGTCTAGTGATTGTGCATTTCCTCTAAAATATGTGCAGAATATGTCATGTGAAATCTTTAAAATCCCTCCTGATGTTTACACCTGTAGTTCTTCTCTTTTATTTCACTGCTCTTTATCTTATTTTCTCGTCTCTTTTTTCTTCAATGTCGCTTCCTCAGTTGATGTTTCCAGGATTCCTCTCTGAAAGCCTGCAGCAATGGGTACAATGAGATACGAAAAACACACCCATCCTGTTTCATGTCTGCATGTTCGTTCACTGCACAGCACACGCAGATAACGTTACAGACCGCTTCCTACTCTAAAACTCCTCAAACAGTTTTCACATTTCTGTCATTTCTTTCATACTTTAATAATCCAGAAATCCCACTAACAACATTTTGTTTTCTGCTCTGTATCTTGTTGATAAAACATGTCCTCTCCAGCCTTTCTGTACTTGTGTTACCAGTAAAGAACTTTGTGTCTGACTTGTTGTTGACTTGAATGTTAGGTTTGTTTTGTTTTAACACTCTGAAACTCATTTGACATGTTAATACTAAACATTTAGTAACTTAACATGTATTTATGTTGCTGCAGTGAACAGCGTGTTTTCTTTCTCTTTGTCTCCTGTTGATGACCTGTCGCTGACTCACCTCTGTCCTGCGTTCCTATTGGCAGCCGGAGGAGTCGGACCTCCCGTACCCGCCCCCTCAGAGAGAGCCCAACGTCTTCGTGGTTCCTCAGGGAATCAAACCTGTTCTGCAGAGGACTGCCATCGAGGTATCGCTAAGATCTGCTACAGCTGTTACTTTATGCTTTATTTTTCTGTTTAACTCCTCAGGAGCAGCAGCTTCTTGGACTAACTAACCTCCTGTAGGCTCTGAAAAGTTTGTGTCTTCTTCCTTTGTGGAGGATGGCAGCTGTGGTCAGTCAAAGCAAAAACACAATTTATCCAAATGACCACAGAAACGTAATAATAGGAATAGTTCAACATTTTGGGAAACACTTTGCTGTCTTACCGAGAGTTAGATGAGAAGATTGACACCACTCTGTCGTTTCAGTATGAAGCTACAGCCAGCAGTCCGTTAGCTTAGCTTAGCATAAAGACTGGAAACAGGGGGAAACAGCTAGCCTGGCTATTTCCCAGAATGTCGAACTATTCCTTTTGACCAAGCGCTTCCCCATGTTTCTCTCACGACTGTCATCTTTCCTCTGGAACATCCTAAAAAACACAGAAAATAATGATTATTCTTTTTATCAATGAATAAAGTTTTTGTGTGTGTTTTAAAGGTCTGTTGTTCCTTTTTGCTGTTTTTATAATCTTGTTTTTAACAATTGTACTTTTCTGTGTGATCTTGCTCTGTGTACTTACTTACCTATTTTCTCTATTAATCAATGAATCGTTTGGCCTATAAAATGTCAGAAAATAGGAAAAGCAGTCATTATAATTTCCCATCTTCACATGTCATCTTCTGTCCAACCATCAGTCCAAAGATATTTAATTTACTATCACAAAAGACAGAAAAATGCAGCAAATCTTCACATTTGAGAAACTGGAAATAGGGAATATTTAACATTTCTGCTTGAAAAATGACTTAAACGATTAATCGATTGTCAAATTAGTGCCCGATTATTTTTTTGATGATCTACCAATCGATTAATTGACTAAACGTTTCAGCTATAAAAGGCTGACATTGGCTAATTCCAGCTTCTAAAAAGTGAGGATTTACTGCTTTTCTCTGGTTGATATCATTGTAATATGAATATCTTTGGGGGTTTGTCAAACAAAACAACCAATTCTAAGATGCCACGTTGTGGAAATTGTGATGATGAGGATTGCATAGGTTAAATGATTAGCACACCCGATTAATCAACAGTAAGGGTTCTCTTCCTGTCCCCTCTGTCAGGTCTTGGCGTGGGGCGTTCGTAACCTGAAAAGCTTCCAGCTGGCCAGCGTTACCTCCCCGAGCCTGCAGGTGGAGTGTGGAGGCACCATGGTCCAGAGCTGCGTCATCCGCAGTGTGAAGAAGAAGCCCAACTTTGACGTCAACAAGCTCATCCTTGATGTGGTGAGAACACGGAGACGTATACACACATTACGCAGATGTAATCAGTGCAGAGACTCACTGCCTTCGTGGATAATGAGAGCTCTGCTGTGATGCGGTTTGCACCAGTCATTTATCTTCATCAGCGAAGCCACAATAATGGACTCAACTGTTCCTTCTCTTCTTCCAAATAAAGTAGAAATCCTCCATTAACATAAAAGCAGTAATTCTGAATGCTGCCGCTGGTGAAGTCACACATTTTAGACGCCTCCAGCTCGGTTGCAGAGCTGTTTGTTGTAAAGACGCAGGATGGGGGACTCCTCCCATGGCTACCAGTGTATACATTACTAATGCTGGCTAAATGCAGGGCGGAGATTGTTATCATGGATGTGACTGTGGTACAAATGCTGAACGAGGTCGTACATTTCACTGAATCTGAATATCTTCAAACACTGACACAGAAACAGCTATGATATATACGACAGGTAGAGTTGGTGACAAAAATCTTTTTCTTCAGATTTCAGGGCTCATTCAGCAGCCTGGAAACTAATTTATACCTATTAATTCCATATTGGGAATACAGGTGGATCAGATAGATCAGACAGAACTCATGTCAAGAAACGGTGATTTCATAGTGGTCACATTTACAAAATTCACTCTGTCTCTCATTCACTTCAATCGAAGTGCACGTGACTGTAAAAGGATGGTGAGTATTGGACTCCAAATTTAGTTTTATTGATGTATTTATAGGGCACCTTTCTGAACCCAAAGGCAACAACTTCACAAGTCATGAACATTTTAGTTTCATTTCATTTATTAGTCATATTTAGGGTCAACAGCTCGATGAAAACAGGTCAGCTCAGCTATAATAAGACTAGTTAAAGAACATAAAATAAGACAAAGAAATAGATAAACTGTAATGGAGTATAACACCGTATAGATATAAATATAAAAGTATCTAAATAAAAGTGTGTACAATATTGCACATTGGGTAGGTGTCAGTTGACAGACAGCAGTTAAGCAGAAATGGAGTGAATTAGGTTTTCCGATAATACTTTCCGAGTATCAACAAATAAAACAAATAAAACCAGCAAAAGGGCAGTCGGTAAAAATCAAGAACAGTCCGGAAAAGCTCTCAGATAAAAGTATGTTTTAGAAAAGATGAAATAATAAATGCAAATGTTGCTCCGTGTCTGCCAGATGTGTAAATATGCAACTGCTTGCGAACAGGTGTGCCACATCAGTTTTATAAGGTGATAATACACCAAAAAAATCAGCTAATGCATTTTTTATTTCACCCAAAACATAAAATCAGTTACAACAGAGATCCAGAGAAGGTTTAGCTAAAAGTTAATGCTAGTTACGGGAAAAATAACTGGCTTTTTAACTGAACAAGGGGGATTTAAACTCGACCACAGCAGCGATGCTCTCTTAACTTTCTAGCGTCGTTTTCAGTTCTTCTACTCACAGCTTTTGACGTCTCTACTTTTACTACAGATTAAACCACAGGAAGCTGCAATTAAGACGGCAGTTTAAGTGGCACCCGAAAGGCTCAAGCTTGCGGTGAAGAAAGGGTCAAAGCTTCCTTGTGCAAACTCAGAAATACGAATAAGAACAGATGCTTTCTTCAGTTGCCTTCATGCTGTAAAATTATTTTATTTGCTTTATCGTTAAATCAAATAAACAATTGGAGATGTGGTATTCCTCTTAAGTGGTTATATATTATGTTGTGGTCAGAGATATCTTTGATGCTGAAACATACCCCAGCTCATTATGTGACAGGACTGCCGGAGTGGGAGTCAATTCTTTTGAGAGTCAGCCGTCATCGCTTAGTGAAGAAATCAATAAGTTATTGGTGTGATACTTTATGGTTATTATGCGCTCCGTGTCAGCAGAAGTCTGCAGAGGCCAGGGAGTGTCGGCGGAACATTTTTTAATAAATCTCTCCCTCAAATTAATCTTTTGTGTCCTTAAATCACAAATTTACATCCTCAATAATCTTATTTAATTCCCTCAGTCTTATAAATTGTGCCGACATCACTCTCCATATAAAACATATATATACATATATATGTATTTGTATTGAAGTATTACCAGCAAAATGTACTTAAAGTATCAAAGTAAAAGTACTAATTCTGCAGTAAAATGTCCCCTGATATATGAGATTATTAAGTTTGGACATGGAGCAACTTTTATCTACTTTATATACAGTTAACTAGTTTAGTCCAGTGGTTCCCAACCTAGGGGTCAGGCCCCTAAAAAGGGTCACAAGATAAATCTAAGGGGTCGTTAGATGATTAATGGGAGAGGAAATAAAATATAGTTATTGTTTTGACTTTTTTCCTAATCTTTGCTCTTTTTTTAAATGAAGTATTGGAGAGTTTTACCTCTTTATACCTTAATATGAAAAGTAACTTATATATATATAATAATAAATAAATAACATAAAAGTAATTATAGCTCTACGAGAAATGTAGTGGAGTAGAAGTAGACTTGAGTAAATGTACTTTCCACCACTGTTTTAGGGAACGCTTTATTAGAAATCTTATTATTGTTGCTTAAAAGTGCAGCAGTGCTTGCCAATTTTTTCAGAATACGTTTTGAAGCTTCTGCTCCAGATTAATTGTTTAATGTGTAACTTTTAAGAAAGATTTTTATGCTCATAAAACAGCTTTTAAACACGCATGTCTACACCTTAACATTACCTGCCACACGGTTGATGGATGTGATGTAGAAAGTTTCTTTGATTCAGTCATTTATTTTAATCAACTCAAAACCACAATACTGAAAGCAAGAAGGAGCCTCAACAGTCATCATTTAGATATATTTCCACTGAGTTTACATCGCTGCCATTACATTCCACCTAAGTGTTTTCTTATGAAAACCTAAACTGAAATATGGAAATATTACGCACGTTTTTTCCTACCGGCGCCTCCAGAAACGAGCTCAGAGAGTTTAATGTTAACAATATTAAGGTCTGAAGTTGATCACCTCAGTGTTTTATTATGACAGCTTTAACTGGAGTATGGAAATAGTCACTTATTTTTCCCTCAAATACATATCCTTGCTTTGGCTCCGACAGTTTAATGTTAACAAGATTAAGGTCCTGTGTTGACCACCGCAAGAGTATGACAGCCTCTACCGGACTGTGGAAATATGCACATATTTTTCCCTTAAATTCAGCCCCCGAACTGAGTCCAAGCATTTAATGTTAACAATATTAAGGTCTTAAGTTGACTGCGTAAGTGTTTTCGTATGCCACGGGGGCACAAGAAAATGTCATACGCATACTTTCCTTAAATGCAACTCTTTGAAGAGTCTAACCACCTAATGTTAGCCCTCTCAGTTTATTGTGAGTTTAGCATCATCAGCCCCACTTAAGCCTTTTTTAAAGCCGGAGAGGTCGAATGGATTACAGTTACCAGCTCATTTTTTTCCCCTTTGAGCCGGCCTGGCTAAATGAGAGTATTATAGGGGTATTGCCTTTTAAATGTAGCTGCTGTAAAGGCTTGAACAGTTTAATATTTATTGGCGCTGGTTGTCTGAGTGCAGCTGAAGTCTCTCAGTCAAGTCAAGCTCATCACAGTAGGGTTTTGTTACGAAAACATGCAGCAAATGCAACTGTTATGAATATACTCCTTGAAAAATGCATGATTTTTCAACATAATCTGGTGTTTCATCATCGACAAAATCACTCATGTAAACCAAAAATGTTTGAATATTTGAAATGAAACGATCCCGTCGTCGTATTTGTTTGTTGTCTCCTGGAATTTATAGTAACAATTTAGATGTGATGATAAAGGCTTCGAGAGTCTGGAAATTTTTGGTTTATGTACTTTGAAAGTTCTTGAAAAGTGCTTGAATTTTATTCTTGAAAAGCTGTACGAACCCTGTTATATGTTATCAGCAGCAGCAAGAGATTTACAACAAGCCTGTCAGGTCAAGTGATGGTGCGTTATCTCTTTTTACTGAACCAGTCGCAGCTACACGTTGTTCAAGATTTATGAAACATATGATGTATAAGACAGATAAAGACATAGAGACAGACTGAAGCCCAGATTCAAGGCCCTTTGCAGGAAAGATTTTAAAGGGTTAAATGAAAGTGGATGGTGCAACACAAGCTACGATAGCTTCCTCCATTTTGGACTCTCTGGTCCCACAAAGTGAAGTACTGTCAAGGCAGCTTCCTGGATTTAATCCACTGATCGTGCTGATTCCATTCAAATGTACTGAACTTGCTGCAGAATTTTTCTGTTTTAAATGCCAACTTTGGGGCTTTACTGTGATTATGTTGCTCAGCTTTGTTTACTCAAACTGTGAAAATTAAACCAACACATTAAAACAATCAATTAAAAAAGATATGTCATGTTAAAAAAGAGATTACGAAACCCAAAATGTGTTTAATTCAAGTTCGCTTGCGAAAGAAGTTGAATTGCATAAATAAAGTGCAACACAAGTTGTGGTGACATTTGATGACAGTCAGTGGGTTCTTGCTACATTTGGCACAGGCTGGAAAACAACAGAGTCAGCCATGTTATTTTAAATAAATGTTGTTGTTCGTGGTGTCACTTTACACGTAAACATTTATTTTATCGTAATTCAAAGTGATGTTTGTGTCCTGATTTCCCTCACAAAGATCAAATCTCCGCCTCGCCGGATTCGGTCATTTCTTCCTTTTACGTGGGAGGGGTCATCTAAGGTGTAACGACGCCCTGATTGGACTGTCACCAAGGCGTGACCAATCAACTTCAGACAGTCAGCAGCCATAGCCAATCAGGATCAGGCAGGCAGGTGGCATAACCAATTAGAGTGAGGCGTTGGGGAGCGCAGTGCAGCCGTAGCGTCTTTTTTTTACTCATCTCGCCTCCCTTGTTTCTTTTTCTCTTTCATTCCCTCTCCATCTCTCCACAGAGACTTCCCCGCGAGGATCTCTACATGCCGCCCATCGTCATCAAAGTCATCGACAACCGCCAGTTCGGGAGGAAGCCGGTGGTCGGTCAGTGCACCATCCGGTCGCTGGAGGAGTACCGGTGCGTCCCAGAGGAGGAGCGAGCGGCGGAGGAGGATGAGGACGAGTGGAGACGTAAGACACGGAGGCGTGGCTACAAACATGTCTCGCAAAGAGCCAGACTGATAATCAAATGTTAAACGTGTGTTTGTACGTGCAGGTGAGACGCCCCAGTTAAGCAGTGGGGACGTTTTTATTGACATCGATGACGAGGAGCCGCTCATGCCCGACCAGGTAAAACCATCCTGTCAGTTACCTGTGTGCAAAATATCCCATTATTAATGAGCAACAGGTGAAAAGGATCATCACTGTCTTAACGCCGAGTGTGGCTTTTCTTACTTTCAACAAATTCCATGAAAAGCCCAAAACCATCAGTGTGTTTCTCAATACTTTGACTTCCCTACCCTGTGGTCAAAGAATGTGCAGAAAACATGCCGACCTTAATGAGTATGCACTGCCTGAAAGACAAAGTTCAGGGAAGGAAAGCTACTCCCAGCATATCACAAATACTGGTATCCTAATTACCAAATACCCCACGTATAGTCTTCTATAATCGTCTTTACTGAGCTTTTCTCATTTGTTAACAGCAACTGAACAAAGGTATAACCACTATTGATCAGTAATCAATAGATGCTGTCACAGGTATCACATTTATTGAACAAATCAAACCCATTAGGTTAAAAAGAAAGAAACTGCAGCTGAACTTTTGTTCTCTCGTTGCTCTTCGTTACAGCTGAACCTACTGCAAGTGGTTTAATACCCGATGATCCAGTGATTTTCCAGATGCATGTATGAGGAATGTGTGTGTGTGTGTGTGTGTGTGAGAGATGACATTTCTGTGCTTGTTTATCTGTGTGTATGTGCATCTTTGTGTGTGTGTGTGTGTGTGTGTGTGTGTGTGTAAGTGTGTGCTTTTTCGGGTGTGGGGTGTAATAACCAATACGTGTAAAGGGCAAGTATGAAACACTCATCTTTCCACAGGGAACATCTGTGTGTGTGTGTGTGTGTGTGTGTGTGTGTGTGTGTGTTTAGTGGTACAAGCAGCATAAATAAACACGTTCTGACATGATGACATGGCAACCGTCTCTGTGGTCTGTGGTTACCGTGGCGACCACGAGACCCGCATTCGTTACCAATCATTAGCTCCCCCTTCCCTCTTGGTCTCTTTCCTCCAAGTTTAAGACATTTAGTTTTCTTTCTTTCTTTCTTTTTATTCTCACACAACATGGAAACTATTTTCCAATCGACTTAATCCTTGTTCAAATTTCTCTAGTTTCACACACGCAATTTGCATTTTATCATGCACACACACACACACATTATTAAGGACGCACCACGAAACATGAAAAGACGTACAGTAGTAAAAACAAGGACATTTTGTCCTCGTGTCTAAGATGCTCTCAACTTTCAGGTATCAGATCAGAATTTATCCTTTTGCAGATTTTAACATGAACATTTCTCAACAATTTGGAGCCAATTTGTGCTGCTGTGACATCATTTTCACCTCTGAGGATCATTTAAGTTTTATCTTAAGCTAGTGCTGATCACTATTGGTGTGCAAGCTTGCTAATATCTCCCACAATTCAGAGATTAAAAGATTGATAGTGAATTTGAACTTAATAACCTCTGAGATGAGGACTGAGTTGCTCTCCGGGCCCAGGCCGTGTTTAAACACGGGATGTTGTATAAAACGTGGTTTTACCGTATCCTTTTTTTCTGCTTTTGACTCCATAATACAAACATATTCGTGACCATGCTCACTGCAGCCTGCAAATCTGTGAGTTTAAAGCAGTTTGAGTTTGTCTTTTTTTAGATTGTTTAATTTTGTAAGATTTTTCAGATGTCTGGAGAGATAAAACTCCACAGTATTAAAGAAAACGGAAGAAGAAAAAAGCTTAGAGATTGGAGAAAAGTGCTCTAGCATCTGTAGTAATTATGACGGAAGGAGGAAGTGAGGTGATGTTTTAAAAGCACGACAGACTCGGCGTAGGGAGGAGGTGAATGGATGGGTCAAACACAGGAGACCACTCCTCGTTTTACCGTTTCCAACCGATAGTCAGCGTTGTTTTTTAAACCATGACCACGATCATTCCCTAACCTTAATCACCTGTTTATTAGTGACGATGACCTTAACAAAGTACTTATTTTAACCCAAACCACAGAGTTTCCCTAAACCTAACCACACCTTATCCAAACCTAAAATCCTGGTTTATTAGAGGCGTCAGATCAGAAAACACTACTGTATGTCTACTCTAGCCTAGAGGGCCTCTACATGGACAAACTACGAATTTTGCTGTTTAATTTGGAGGACTTGTTGCTGTATTAAGTTTACAGTAATAAGGCTCAAAATGGCTGTCGTGGAAATTATGGTGCCTTCATGTAGGGTTGTGTTTACTGCATGTGCATGAAGAATTCACGAGTTAACACACACGTGGGTGTCATTTTTTAAATGTCAGAGCACATAGACGTTTTAGGAGTAGAACAGAAAATACTTTATTGTCGACCTTTTGCGTGCAAAGGGCAGAAATTTGTCTTTGCTTGCGTGTACAAAAATCTGCAGCTGAAACACTAGAACACAACATATCACATCCAATTAGGAAATGGTATACTCTGTTTGAACTACAAGGAACTAGGAAACTAAAATCATCAGCAGTGTATGACAAGGAAACAAGGTGACGTTGTCGGTCACTAAGCAACAGTTAAAATATTTAAAAGGGAAGCATATCGTGTGAGCGACTTCCTGTGTTGAATATTTGACCTGTAGAGCTCCATTTGATTTTCAGACAACTCGTAAAGTCAGAATATTCCCCCTCGTAGTCCATCAGAACGTGACTCAAAGCTCCAACTAGTAACTTTGCTTTTGGTTTTTATAACGCCAAAACAACATGGCAGCTCGCAGGGCAGAGTGCGGCGAGAACGATCATCTTAGGACAGTTTGAAGCTATTTTACAGCATTTCTACGGCGTGACCATTAAACCTGTTTTGCAAATATGTCAACCGAGTTATACCCGACATCCAGGAGCACGGAGCATGAAGTCAATTACTGTCGACGGAGAAAATGCAAAGTCTGTAAACACACGGAACAACCTCTTATCCCCTGACACACACACACACACACACACACACACACAAACACACACACACTGCTGTGGTGTATTAAATGGTCTCTTTGTGTATATTAGTGAATAGAGGATTGTGTAGAATCAGGAGACAACATAATTTGGCCTTATTGGTTTGGCAGACTGCATGAGGCTTTCATGCACTCTGTTGAGGGGGCAAACATAAATAATGCACGCACACACACACACACACACACAAAACTGCAGCTATCCTTGTGTAATCACATTTGTACCAATAAGGACTGCAGGGAGCTGAAACAGGCTTAAGAATGCACTGTCATCAAACTGTGGTCCTCGAAGTCCATTAACAAAAACCCCAACTAATAATTGTGTTCATAATGTTGTTGTTGCATTTACTAAAAATAGCAAGAGGAGCAGAGACAGAGTTCAGGCAGAGCGACGTTACTGTGGAGTTAAAGATGGAGAGAGTCGACAGAAAGAGAAGTGACAGTTATACATATATATATTTCTTCTGCACGTAACTCCCCAAATCAAGCAAGTTAAATGAGATATAATGTGTTAAAGGCTTTGTACAAAGTCTTAAAAAGTTTGGAAAGTGCTTCATTTGAACCGTTATGTTTTCAAGGTTAGGAAAATGCTTGAATTCAAATATATACTCCTTGAAAAATGCTTGATTTTGAACATAATCTAAAAAACAAAAGTTCTTTTTTTTTCTCCTTCTGTTGACTTTAAGTTCCTCTGTTGATGCCGTACACGCATTAAATAATCACGATCAATACATACAATCAAAGTTAATATGAACAGCTGGTCAGACAATATACACTGATTGCTGTGGGTGTAAAGGAATTGTGCAAACTTTATTTTTTTGCATTTATAGTAACAACTTAAAGGCTTCAAGAGTCTGGAAATTCTTTGGTTTAGGTACCTTGAAAGTGCTTGAATTTGACTCGTTTAAGAAGCTGTACGGACCCTGGCGTTAATTAGTGATTTTTGGTGGACAGAGCCAGGCTGCAATTATGTAAAAAAAACAAAAACATACGGCTGCCTTTTAAGAAATCAGTAAGGACAGTTTGGTAGATGTTGGAAAATGTTCCGCAGAGATGTTTAAGTGTGCAGGATTTGAAGTTAATGGGCTGCAACGTGGAAAACCACTGGATTGGCCCCTTTTAGGAATACTGAAGTAACATTGAGAGACGGTGAATCTGTGCAGAGGTTCAGATGTTTCGGGAAAGAATTCGGAGCTCGTGGTTCCTGTCAGCCTCCTGATTCCAGACTTCTGTTCTGGATTCCTGCAGCTTCTCTCTTCGACGTCCTTCACTTCTTCTTCTTCTCTCCTCCTCCTCCTCCTCCTCACTTTTTCCCCTCTCCTGTCGTCTGCTGTCATTCTTCATCAGTCGTCCTCCTCTCTCCAGCTGTCCCTCTTACTCTTCCCTTCCTTACTTTCCTTCCTCCTCCGTAACACCTCCATCTCCTTGTCTCCCCTCCTACCCTTCTTCATCTCCTTTTTTTCCCCCTCTACCTCCCATATCTTCCTCTTTTCTCCTTGTCTCATCTCCTCTCCTCCCCTCCTTCTCACCTCTCCTCGTCCCCTTTTTCCTCTCCTCGCTTCTCCTCCTTGTCACATCTCCTCTCTCTTCCTCTCTTAAACTCCTCCTTTTCTCTCCTCCTTCACCTCCTTGTTTCTCTTCTCTTGTCTCCTTAGTTTTATTTCCTCTTCTCCTCTTCCCTCCCATCTTCCTCTTCTTATTCCTCCTTTGCACTCCCATCTCTTCTCTTCTTCCCCCTCTCCTCTGCTCCTCCATCTCTTTCTCCTCATCTGTTGCTTCTCCATCCTCCCTCTTTTTCTACTTTCCCTTCTCCTCTCACCGTCCCTCATCTCCTACTTTCTCTCCCCCATCTCATCTCATCTCCTGCTCCTCTTTCTCCCCCTCTCATCCTGCTTCTCCACCTTCTCTCCTTCCTCCTTCTCTCTTTCTCGTCTTCCTCCTCTCTCCTTTTCCTCTCCTTGTTCTGTCCTCCTCTCCTCCTGATCCTCCTCCTCTTCCTCTTCTCCTCCTCCTCCTCTCTCCTATGTGTCAGTGAAGTCTTTCTCCTGGTGATCACTGAAGGGGAAAATCTGACCCTCAATGATATACAAGACAGACCCTGTGGTTTCTCTGTGTGTGTTACTGTGTGTGTGTTACTGTGTGTGTGTGTGTGTGTGTGTGTGTGTGTGTGTTACAGTGTGTGTGTCTTACTGTGTGTGTGTGTTACAGTGTGTATAAACAAACACAGGGAGTCTGTTCCTTGTTAGTTGTCTTCTGTCTCATTATCCCCACTGGAATTCTCCCTCCATCTTTTTTTTTCATCCACGCCTCCTCCCTCATCCCCTTCCCTTCCTTGCTGCCTTCCTTCATCTTTCTTTCCTTTCCTTTCACCTCTCCTCTTGGTTTCCTTCATCCGTTCTTCCCTCCACCTTTAAATCTCTCCTTCCTCCTTTTACTCTTACCCCTCGCCTTCCTGTTTCTCTCGTTTGCCCCTTTCCTTCTTATCTCTCTCTCTCTGTTTTCACTTCTTCCTTTCTCCCTTTTTCCTTCCTTCTACTCTTTCCTCCCCGCTTAACTCCTTTCCTCCTATCATCCTTCATTCCCTCTTCCCATTCCTTCCTCCCTGCATAACACATTCCCTCCTCCTTTTCCCTTGCACATCTCTCCTTTTCTTTCTTTTCTTTTTCCCTACACAACTACTTTACTGTTATCAACTTACAACACTTCTGCATTTGCACCTTTTCCTTGCAACATGTTCCTCCCTCTCTGTCACTTACTCCTCCTTCCTTACACCTTCTTTTCCTTCCTACTTTTCCTTGCTCCTCTCTACTTCCTTCCTTCCTTGATGACACATTTGCTTCCTTCACCACCTTCTGTCTCCCCTCACTCCCTCCCTCTTGACCTCTTTCTCTCCATCTCTCCTTTCGTCCATCCTCCCATCTCTGCTTTGTTTCCTCCTACATCCTTCCTCCTCTACCTC
The DNA here is from genome assembly GCA_002120245.1 of Maccullochella peelii. Classification (NCBI taxonomy): domain Eukaryota; kingdom Metazoa; phylum Chordata; class Actinopteri; order Centrarchiformes; family Percichthyidae; genus Maccullochella; species Maccullochella peelii. Next base: position 42,511 of record LKNJ01002510.1, read on the forward strand.
CTCCATCCTTGTTTCCCTCCATCTTTCTTACCCATCCTCCTTATCCCTCTTGTTATCTCTTCTCTCCCTGTCTTTCTTCTTCTGTGTTCTTTTCTTTACCCTCTTCATCTTTTGTTTCTAAACCCAGGTTGTTTCCTTTCCCTTATCTCTCTTCTTCATCCTTTTCTGTCCATCATTCTTTCTCCATTTTACTCCTCTTTTTGTGCCACGTCTGCCCACATACCATATTTCTTTTGCTTTTCTCTCTTTCTCTTCCTCCGTCCCACTCTTTAATTCCCTTTACCCCTTTCATTCATTTTCTCATTCCTTCTTTCCTTCTCTATCTGTCAACTCTGACAGTCGTTTTAATGTGGTAGCTCATTAAAGGGCACGTTATCCTCCTCTTTTTCTTCTTCTCTCTCTTCACTGTTGTGGTTCATCGACCACTCTCCTCCCCTCTGTGATCCCTCCGTCATCTTTAAATCCTCTCCGGCCTTTTTCTTTCTTTTCAGTCTTTCTTTGTGTGTCCCTCTCTTTGTTATCCTTTAACCCACAGGCGCCACAACAGCTTCACACACACACACACACACACACACACACACACACACACACACACACGTCACACTGCAGCGTTTTAAACCAAAAACAATTTTATATCGATGAGGTCAAAAGCTGTTTATCTTTTTTTCTCTCTTGCTGTCACGCTCTCACACACACACACACACACACACACACGCGCGCACACACCACACACACACATATATGTACACACTATTTAACATATGGGGATTTTTCCATTATGTTGCATTGATGCTAAAGAGCTCAATTGTCTACTTGTGTTTGTGGGGGGCGGCATTAAATGTTTGGTGACATGGGAGCTGTGTACACTATGAGCTAAGTTAATATTCATCAGTGTGTGCGGGTGTGTGTGTGCGATGAGTCGAAGTGGGGTGTTGAAATTAGCACACACACCCTGACGTTAACGCCCGCCGTCCAATTAAAGTGCTTTGACATCAAAACAACTCTGCGTGGATACAATAACAGTGATGCAACCATGTGGCTACACATGCAGCGACATGCTGAAAGTACGGCACGCAACACCAAAACATTTCAAGATTATCTTTAAGAACTTATCTTTATTAATACTCAGTGTTTTTTATCATATTTTTCCCCGCTGCATTTAGGTCAGTGAAGACGCACCACAAACTACAGCCCTCGAAATGACCATAAAGTCTTCAACAAAAACTGGGCAGTATAACCTTCATAAAGGGAGGATTTTTTGCAGGGTTGTTGTATTAGACTGCATTAGTTTTAGCTGTTTACCTGTTGATGCTTTGACTCCGCCAGTCACATGACCCTCACCTTGCCCTCCATAACCAACATAACCCTTTATACAACTGTTGTACACTGTAGTACTTTATGCGTAAAACTGCTGAAGTTCCCCTTTAGTGGTCTGCCATTTAAACTACATAATAATAATAATAATAAAAAAACTTCATTTATATAGCACTTTTCATACAGGCGGTGTAGCTCAAAGTGCTTTACAATAGAAGTGAAAAGAAACGACAGTAAATAAAAACAGGCAAATTAAAATAATTGCAAATACTGCACAATAAAACCAAGCAAACAAATGAATAAAAAAGAAAAGAGGCAGCACATAGCGAGAACAGGTGTGTTAAGAACAATCGAATATGTGAAAGATAGAAATAAAACGGAGAAAGAGTTGGTAATGTAGGCCTCGTAAACGCGTGAACTTCAATGAGTGAACTGGTATACATGTTCATATCGAGTCTAAAGGGTTATTACTATTGCAACTGCTGACGTTAAGATGAGTATTAACAGTAGACAGCCTCCTAAAAAAGTATTTATTCCATCTTTGTCTCTTGGATCATTTCTGCCCACACACGTTGGCATCCACGCTGGTGTTTTACAGCATCCTTGCCCGCGCCCTTCCTGTCTTCTTCTTCTTCTTCTGCTCCTCCATGCGCTCAGCTCCTCCGTGACCTCACATAAACGCTTTGTCTTTCTAATCCGGGCTCTCGTCGTGCCTCGATCAGCGTTAACCGAGATCTGCCATCTGCACGTCACGGAGCGGGAAAGAAAAATGTTTGATTTAAGTAAATGCACTCAGCGCTCAGTTTTTCCCTCACTAAACATTTTTGATTAACTGTTGCACGTGATGATGACGACGATGTTTCCGTGTGTTTGTGTCACTAATATGTCTGGTAATGTTAGTATGTGATGTCTAAAGAAAACTGTGTGTCTTTATTCAACATGCTGCACTTGTTCTCTGAGATTTGATGCTAATATTGTGGCTAACTCTAACCAGCTAACCTGAAAATGTTTTTACGTGTGTGTCTCGTAGTTTGCAGACGGAGCCAGTTCAGCTATCATTAACCTTTCCACCTCTAGTTCCAGCCTTCATGTAGGTAACAAACTCACCTTTTAACTCATTTCATGCACCTGTTTTATTCCTTGATCTGTTACCGTCCATCAAACACCTTCCTGTCTCCCGTCTTACATTCGATAACCTCATGTTCACATGCTAATGATGTTAGCGAGAGATTAACGTTGACACTTGTTACAGATCTGTTCACATTGGCAACAAGCAAAGGCAATTTTTAAAAAACATAAATACATGTCTGTACTCTGGATGTCTCCTCACTTCCATAACATTTATATTTAATATTTAAAAGTCTTGATGAAAAACGCTGGTTATAATCCTTTAATCATGATTTAAAAACACAATATACATTTTGAAATTAGTTTCATACGTACAGAAATTAATAGAAACCAATGACTGCCTGCAACTGTGGTGAAAATACACACAAAAATCTAAAACTGTTTAGCATGTTGCATGAAAACGCAAATGATTCTTTAAATTAATTCCTCATGTTCCTCAGTGCGCTTTACTTGCAAGGCAGTAGACAGTAGCAGAGATCTAATTTTAGCGTGAAAGCCCTTTATTGATAAAGTTTATTTTAAGTAAGACACTGATGGACTCAGAGAGATGAGATAAAGAAGAACAAGAAACGTTTTTACATTTAGCTTTTTTTGGTCGCGGCTCAGGAAAATACTTGCTTCTGAAGAAATCAGTTTTTACAGAGCGACACACACACCGAGCCGTGTGGTTACAGGAGAAATCTGATCCCAGATTTGAATGGGAGACCACGCTCCTTGTTACTTTCTTCCATTTTATTTATCTAAGCCAGGTCAATTTGAAGACTTAGCTTGACCCGAAACAGGCTGCGCACACAAATACACACATCCAGTAGTGCTCCCTCCCTCCACGCTCGACAGTAATTGGGGGTGATTTCTTTCTCTCCAAACAAAGATATTTGTTTTATTAAGGGTCAGATATTGAAACCAGTCAAATTAAAGGCTCTGCTTTCTGTCTGGCCGGGGCCAAAGTCAACAGAGCTGCTATAGATCCTCTATACCACAACTCTCTGTAAGCAGACAGTTACTAAAGGCCGAGGGAGGGATGGATAAATGAGAGAGGGTTAAGGAGGGGAGAAGTGACTTAAAGAGAAGCAGAGGACGGAAAAGAATCAGAAAAACGAGGAAAAAGAGGGAGGACTAATATCTCATGGCACCAGAAAAAGAAATACTCGCTCTCTCATGTGCTGTAAATCCTGGCTTCTTAATCTCTGGGTCGCGACCAAAAAAACGGGTCCTGGGCGTATGTCTGATGATTACCAGATTACCGCAGCGCAGTGTGCGCTCCGCAGAGGCGGATCAGTCAGATTTAGTTTCAGAGTTGGAAAAGTTTAAGAAGATCGGCTGTCAGTAGCGTCATGGCTCCTCAAACCTCGGAGGCACCGACCCCCCTTCGAGATATTTGAGATCTAACGTCGCTCAGATGGAAAATGAGCATTGCGTGTCACGTTTCATATGCAGCATCCAGGCTTGATGATAGTATTTGTCATGGATCAAACCAGCCTCCCTCCTTTTAAAATCCTTCTGTAAGGTAGTTGCATTTGAAAAAGCTGTCAAGTCACTTCTATATAATGTGGTTTTTGTGTCTATGTTTTCCATTGGTGACGTGTTTTATATAAATTTGTGCCCCTTCAAAAATTGTGGTTGCACTGCGTCTCTCCTCTACCATTAATTCTCATCAAAACTATTCCAACTCATCGCCAAAAAACAGTCAAGTTTGGTTATAATCCCACTCTGAAAACATTGTAGTTTGCCTCTCGTTCCATAAATCCTTCCTGGCTCCTTTAGAACCAGAGAAACTAACTGAAATAGCTTCATGCCAGGTGACTTTGTGGCATTTTTGGGGAGGTTTATGAAACACACATTTACGGCCCTATAATGACACTGTGACCAGAAACAAGATGTCAGAATAGCTTACTAAATCATTGCTGTTCTTCTTGTTCTGCTAATTTCAGCCGCAGACTGATGTAAGCTGCCGTTCACCTCCAGAATCTGAATGCTGCACATATTTGCTGCCCAGAATGTCATCCAAATGTGTCCCTGCACTTCTGGATGACATGGGTGCATTGCTTTTATGAGTCCGTTAGCCTGTTAGCCAGACTTTAGCATATCGGATATTCATCCCAGGGTTGGTGGTTCGATCCCCACCTCCTCCAGGCAAGACACTGTATCCTAAGTTGCTCCCGATGGAGGCCAGGACTTTGCATTGCAGCTCCATCGCCATCGGTGTGTGAATGAGACCCACCTGTAAGGTTCAAAAGCGCTATATAAGTAAAGTCCGTTTACCATTTTATACTGCAAATGAACAATTCCTTACTAGGAAACAAAACCCTCCAGTCAAACATTCAGTCAGTTTTAGGGAATTGATATTCTCTTGGTCAAATTAAGTAAACTGCTGCTCTGAGGATCTTTTAAAATGGTAATACTACAACCCAGCTCTTCTTCAGGTTATTCCAATCTAGCCAGAAATCTGGCATGCATCATTTCCTGCACGTTAGAAGAATTTTCGGGCAGCACGAGTGCAGAACAGCAAATGGAAAAGCTTTCAGGAACTGGATATAGATCGAGTCACTGCTGTGTAATGTCAATCAGTGATAGCAAAGAAGACAATTATGTGAAAATGCCACAGATTTTTACTTGAGGTCTGGTGCTCTGCCTTCAAACCTCAGTGGAGGGAATGACAAATACACACAAACAGCTCCGCTGAAACATCTATCCCAGTCTTTCCACATTCTTCACATTGACCAGTTTATTTTGGAGATACAGAATCGGGTCGAAGAGAAAATCAGTGCAGGTTTTGGGCAGAATGAGCCGGGTGGTTTGGGAAATTCACCTCAAAGCATCCAACCTCCCTGCTGAAGGAAAACACAGCTTCAGTGTTTTGCTACAGCAGGTTGAGACTGAATACTTCATAACAGGTCAACAAGCCCTGTAAGTCTCCTTTAGTGTCGGTTCAGTCTTGATATCTTTTGCAGCAGTCAGTATCCCATAATCTAGGTGTGTCCAGTCATGTACCCTGGAGGGCAATCGTGAGTGGGTGGAGTCGTTGGTTGAAATTAAAACCTGCAGGCTGTGGACCCTCCGTGGCACATGATTGGCCATCTCTGCCATCATCCCTCGTGTCGCCAATGCGTCAGTCGGGAGTGGACAAACGATGTATTTTGCCGTCGTTTAATTTGGAAGACTTGTTAATCAAAACACCAAACGAGGGAATATCTTCAGGAAGAAAGGTGTTCATACCTCCTGTAGAGTCCCACACCCTTGGAGAATCCATGAAGCTGTTCTGGAGGCACCTTTCTGTCTTTACCGAGAACTTCGCACGCTGTTTAGCAGTTGTCCATCATGTGAGCTCAAGTGAAGCGTCGCGTCATGCTGTAAACTTGAAACCTGGAACACATATTATCACTGGTACTGTATTTACACTTTGTCGACCGTTTGAGAGCAGCTTCCTGGCGATCGATTTGACTTTATGAGTCAACAAAAAGCTCCCGAACGCTCCATCAGTTTTTGGTCTCTGTGAGTCAGGACTGTCTAGGCCTCTTCCAGCTTCAGGGTTGCAGCTTTGATTTCCCCAACAAAAAGCTTTCATGAAGCAGCTCAGAGCTGTTATGTAAATCCAGTCGCTCTGCTCGCTCGAGCTCTTGGCAGTGCCAGTCTGCTTTGGTTAGCCTGGCGTTCCCCGCAGGGCGTAATGATAGGCTGCAAACCACACTGACACCCTGACCAGACCACTGCATGTGTGTCTCTTGAGTACACACTGAATAGCCGTCGCAGTCTGGAACGCTCCGACGACGACGGCCTGTCGATCTGTCTGAATCAGGAGTCGTGGACGTGAGTGACACACCTTGACACACACAAGTGGGCGCACACACACGCACACACACACACACACACACACACACACACACACACACACACACAAACTTTCTGGCGCCCCTGTCATCAATGCTTGGCAGCGGCTGCACACAGAGGGCACATTAACACACACCAGACACTTCACGCCTCAGACACACAACGCCGTGCGTGTGTGTGCGTGTGTGTGTGTGTGTGTGTCACGTCCTAGTTAAACTCCACGTTAAACTGCCCTTTTCCATGCCATGCTGCCACTTTGGAAAAATTAGGAATTCCATAGTTTTCCCCCCTCGGTGTGTGTGTGTGTGTGTGTGTGTGTGTGTGTGTGTGTGTGTGTGTGTGTGTGTCTATGAGTCTGTGGGAAGTAGGAGAAAGGGGATTCCACACCAACCCAGTGCCATAAGAGCACTTTTGTTCTACATTTATGCCTACACACACACTAAAACACACGCACACACACACACAAAGGAAAAAGTGGTGCATGCGTCATGAGTGTGTTTTAAGCTCGAGTGTTCCTCGGAGGGTTGAAGGTTGCAGGGCAGGGACGGGTCGAACTGCAGTGTGTGTGTGTGTGTGTGTGTGTGTGAAGGGGCAGGCTGGTAGTTTGATCTGTCCCCTCGGTATTCCCCGTCTTTGTAGTCGTTGTTTCCTTGTTGCGTCAGGCAACACACACACACACACACACACACACACACACTCAGACAGACAGTTTTTATTTCTGTGAGAAAATACTCAAAAATGAATGTTTAAGTAGGCCGCTCGACGTTGCCAATGTGAACAGACTTTTAGTAAATTTGATGGATGACGCCGCTTCATACTTGAGAAAATAAAAGTCTTGATAAAAACACATAACAGGGTTTCATTCAAAGATGTCACATACTCCCCCCCCCCNAAAAAAAAAATCATCATATCATATAAATCAAAATGTCTCGCATCCAAACCACAGAAAGCCATCAGTCAACATTTCAAAAACAAAGATATTTTATCCTCCAAAACAGAACGACATTGTGAGCGCCGGCCTCAGGATGACTCATAGCTGTAATAGTAAGACTTTAACGGCCTTTTCTTTCATGCCAGCAGTCATTTTGTAATAGAGGGATTTCTTTCTTTTTTTTTTAATGTATGTTTCATTTTGGAATGAAACCCTGAATGTGTAATGAGAATAAGTATTACGAAATGTGTTGAAAAGCTACTTAAAATGTGTTTAATCCTGTTATTTTAGTGTTTGATGACATTTAATTTCATTTCTGTCTGACCTGTCTCTCACTGTTAACGCCGACACTAGATGTTGCAATGGGTAAGTTTGTGAGCAAAGTAGTTTTATCATAAAAGAAAGTGATAAATTACAGTTTTTTCTTTCGTCAGTCTTCATCAGAAAAAAAATGAAGCATGTTCCCGGACAAATCAGCTCCACTGCAGCAGTGGCTATTATCAGAGTTCGTACAAAGTCTTGGAAATTTGGAAAAATGCTTAATTTTAACGGTTATGTTTTCAAGGTTAGGGAATATGCTTGAATTTGAATATAGTCCTTGAAAAATGCTTGATTTTTCAACATAATCGGGTGTTTCATCATCGACACAATCACTCATGTAAACTAAAAATCTTTTAATGTTTGAAATGATATTTGTTTGTTGTCTCCTGGCATTTATAGTAACAGTTTAGATGTGATGATAAAGGCTTCGAGAGTCTGAACATATTTTGGTTTAGGTACCTTGAAAGTGCTTGAAAAGTGCTTGAATTTTACTCTTAAAAACCTGGTACAAACGCTGTATTAGAAACTGAAACCTTTGTGATTTTAAACAACGATTACTTTGTGAGCACAGAAAAACTACAGCTTCACCAATCACTTACATCACTGTAACTTGGATTCGTCAACATCCATAAAATTCACCAAAGCTCTCTTCTAAAGTTAATTTGATCTCCTTTTTAGCTTTAATCTCTGCTGTTCAGTCATCTCTTTCCTGCTTTTACTACAGACATGTTTGAACTAGCTGCTAAAACACAGAAATATATCCTGAACATCCTGTTGAGAAAGGCTCTGTTCAAAGGCTGGATATTTAGTTATTAACGTTATTACAAATGACGATGGGATTTTGAATCTGCAACAAGTTGAATCTGTGGTCGCAGAATATTTCTGTGCAACAGAGAAGGGATTCTTTTCATTCATACATCAACATGCATTTTGTTGTTTTAGTATTTTTGCCATAACATGTTTCTTTTCATGTCCATGCTGGTTTTGTCCACTTTGTGCCTGCTGCCATCTTAATGTTTTGCCCGTTTCCATTGCCTCAGAACGCCCATATACCATGACCTTAATGCCACGGAGCCACCAGAGACAATTTTTACTTGTGTTGACGTGAGTTGGCTAACTCCATGTTGCCATGCGATCACTGGAAAAATCATGAAAAGGCAGGTTATTTCTGAGGCAAACAGCACTCACTACAGGGCTTTTCATGTGTTTTAAAGAAAGGTCAGAGGTCGCTACAGGAGCTACGGTGTTAAGCAAATGATGTAGGGTCGAGGAAGAACAAGAATTTGAATTGTGCAACATAAAAACACACATGGAGCCATGAATGTTTGAGAAATCACTTTATTTTCATCTGAATCTTTTAACGCTGCATGTAGATCTACTTAAATTAAGCACCTTGACCATTGTTAACCTGCCGACCTCTGACCTCCAAACATGTGACCAACAGGAAGAGGAGTTCATGGACTGGTGGAGTAAGTTCTACGCCTCGACGGGAGAGAAAAACAAGTACGGGACGTACCTGGAGAGAGGCTTCGACACGCTGAAGGTAAGAAAAGTGTATGTTTTAATAAATCAAAGTCAAAACTGAGAAGAGAATAAAAGCTCCATTTAACACGTTCTGTCCACATAAAAATCAATGTACAATGTGAGTGTGGTGTTTTTTAATGCATGTGTATGTGCTGAAATAGATTCATTCACACAATTAGGTGATTAGTCAAGATAATCAGCGTTTTCAGTCAATTATCAGGTTAAAAAAACAAATATTTGCTGGTTTTACAGCTTCGACAGATAAGCTGTTTTTGTTTTGTTCAATAGATGGATTTCATATTTACTAACAATGAATGATGTGCACAGAGGAGAGGGTGTGTCGCACTCATCCTCATCCTCCCTTTACTACACGCCAACAGACATTTGTCGGCTCTAGCTAGCTAACATGATGCTAACGGCTAGTTATGCACTCTGGGGTAAGAGGGAGGTTTCCGTGTTGGGATATTGAACATTTCCCATTCATTACTTTTGTGATTTATGGCACAAAAACAAGTCTTCATGTTGAGTCATTCTGGTTTACATTTGCTATATTTATTTTTTTAATGTATTTGGCTGTTTTCTGCCCCTCGCATGGCTGCGACACCAGTCTGTATTGTTATGAAATAACTTCTTCTACCTCTTGTTTTGACAAAGCATGCTGTCATTAGATTATATGAGTAGGAATTTAGGTGCTCTAATATTTTTGGTGTTTATCCAGTTCACACACACACACACACACACACACACACTGCACTAACCGCTCTGTGTGTATGCACGTGTGTAAATGTAAAATTCATATTTGTGTGTGGAACACTGAAAGAAGATAAAGACGATAAAGACAACAGAAAGATGGAGGAAAGCATGAAGAAGATGGAGACAGTGCAGCCCTTTGTTCCATTTTCTTAAAATGTTTTGCTCGTTGCCCCAAACTTCACCATATAAATCACATTTTTGCCGTCCTGCCAGTTCCCTCCATCAGTCGGTCCCTGCGTCCTTCCTCCTCCTCCCCCTCTCTTCTCATGCCCTGTCCTCGCAGACCGGCGCCGTGACGTTCTGTACCGTTTGCCGAGCGACTCCGGTGACTCATCCGTGTCGAATTCGCTTCGGGAACGCCGCAGTGTGGGGACAGATTCGGGGAAAAAAGCCGCTCTCCGATGTTGTCGAGTCCAAAAACGAGGGGATCACGTCAGCCGTCTGTCTTTAGTCTCGTTCTTTCAGAGCCTGCCACGGTTCACCCTTCCATCCCAGGAGCCCCTCCGCCATCGCCCACGCTCTGCTCAACCCTTATCCCGATTCTCTCGGCCCAAACGCCGACCTTTTCATCCACCGGGACTCAAAGCACACGTCACTCTTCTTGCCTGATGCCCAAACAAATGACTAATCATGTCAGAATTTGGCCTTTTTTTTTTATTACTCTTAAATTAGACGTCTAAACTCTCCCTTGAAAGCCATTTCACATCAGCGCAGCAGTTTAACTCCATCCTTTTCTATTTCTTTTATGTCTTTTCTCTTCCTTCATGGAGCTTATGGCTCGTTTTGCAGCTGTAATATTAATTTTCTGCATGTGTCCTTACATACATGTAAAACAAAGCCTGAACAAGAGATTGAAAGTAATATTTTGATGATTTAATTGGTGCGAAAAAGCTTTTACATAAAGGTTTGTTGGAGATTCATAAATGATATGATCCACTTTTGGAAGCATCAGTAAAATCAATAGCCAACAAAAATAGATCAATCTCATGCAAACGTATTTAAAAATGACCTTCTAACTACCAGAAATGTTCCAGAGAGGCCACGCCATGCGTGCTGCTATGCAGAAGTACATTTCTTTGTCTTTTTCTCAAGATGAAAACATTAAAATAAAACTAAATGGCACAATAGAGAACAATAACAGCTTGCCCAATAGTCATTGACCCTTGAAAGGCTCTTTCCATTTAGCCGTCTAGTGGGTGTATTTTTTTCATTCAGGAAGCCTATTAAATGGTTTCACCCCTGCCGATGGAAACACATCTAAGTCGCCTTTGAGTTTTTTTGCGACATTTCAAAACTTTGCTCAAAATTCACTTGACAGTTGGATGGAAACTAGTGAAATGACCAATGAGCCGCTGGTTCCATCGTCGCTTCGCCTCAGTTTCACCCTCTCCTCACTCCTCCCCTCCCACCTCCTTTTTATTTATTCCCTCCCTCCTCTTCTCTCCTCTAGTCTCCTGTTCCTTTCCTACCTTTGACAACTCCTTCAGTCAGATCTGCTACTGTCACAGGGAAATGAGCCACTGTTTCCAACCTTTCCAGCCTCCTTTACCTCCCTCTCACCTCCTTCCTCTTCGCCCTCCTACCTCCTCTGTTCCCTCTGCCCTTCGACAGAATTTGGGTTGCTACTGTCAGCTGAGACACAGTTTCCAGCCTCGCTTTGACCCGAGCTAAACTCCCTCTCTTAGAGTAATATCCTCACCTTTCTCTCTCTTTTCTGTCACCTTTCTGTTTCTGTTTCCATCTCCGCCCGCCGCTGCAGAGGCTTGTGCAGTTGCATCAGCAATTTAGTACTCTCGCCTGGCGCCATCACGGAGGTCCGCTCGAAAAGGAGCTGTGGAAATTACTAAATGTGTCATAACCAGTTAAGCAAATGAGAGATCCCAGCGCAGATGATGACAGCAACTTATTTCAGTAACAAAGTCAAAGCAAACAAGATAAGGTAGATTTGTTTCCAACCACAGGTTATTGTAAAACAATTCAACTTGATATTTCAAGAGTATTTTCCACTAAATCTTCTTTCTGAGTAAGTAAATTATACGCAGAGTTTCTTCATTTTACAATCAGTTCTGGTCAAAGTGAATAGTGCTCATTAAAACGGAAGCTCTTTGTCTTTTTTTTCTGGAGAAGAAGAAGCCATTTGCCAAAATGTCATCTTCACTATAAACCAGAAATCAGTTCTTGGTGGTTTAGAACAGGGGGTTTCAAAGCCTGACACTGTGCACCTCCTTTCAGACAAAATCGAGACAACTGCCCCCTATAAGGATGCCGAATTAGCTGTTAGCGATTCCCGTTTGCAAGGTACCCATGGATGTACGGACAGCTATCACCGGATTACTTTGATTGCCTCCTCCCTCCTCTCCTCCTCTCCCTCGGCACTGGGTTTGGTGTTCAAGTAGTGAAATGAACCGCTGTTTTCCAGACCTCTCTTTCGTTTACATCATCCCCCCCCCATCACTCTCTCTTTTTGTCCTGCTCCCCCCCCCCATCCTCACTCTGCTTTTCCGACTCTTTCACCCCTTCTCCACCCAAATCTTAGACCATAAACCCTCCATCTTCCTCCTCCTTCTTTCCTAACTAACCTCTTTGTTCCCTTTTGGTTTATCACAAATAAGTTACAGTAGATCATCGTGGCCAGTGTCGCCGGTATGTACGCAACGCACATGATATGAGAAAGGACAGCGCTTTTTCTTTTTTAAAAACACTGCAAAATTAATGAGATTGCTGCGACACCTGTCCTGTAGCTTTGGTACTTCTAGCACTCCTACTTTCGTTAGTCTGATGCTGAAGTGAACCGCTGTTTGCAGCTCGCTCTGTAAGACAGGGGTCGTACAAAGTCTTGAAAAGTTTGGAAAATGTTTCATTTTAACCGTTATGTTAAAGTTAAGTCCTCTGTTGATGACTTATACTCTGGAAATTAGGAAGCATTAAATATTTACAGCTGTCATTGTTGGAAAGGAATGAGGGAGTGTGTGTGATGTAAACAAAACATCGCTAATGAAAACGAATTAATCTTTTTGTGCTCTTGACACATAGACGTCCCTGCCCAGATACAGCATGTACACACACACACACACACTGCATCGTGCCAGCGCCCCTGCAGTGCGACTGTAATATATAGTGTCGAGTAGCTTTTGGCTCAAGCTTAAATCCAATACTAGTGGAATTCAACTGCTATGATGCCATATAGAATAATGTGTGTGTGTTTTGTTGGCAGCCTGATGAAGATGGTTAAAATAAAGATGATTCTGACGCAAATACCACCGTGTGTGTGTGTGTTTCTGATTAAAGATTAAACTCGTGCAGGAACACAGAAACAAGTTCGTACATGCCCGTCGTGTTTGTCGAATAATAATAATGTTGTCACTCTTTCCTCTTTCCTTTTATCATCCCTCCACTCACCTCTTCCTCTTCCTCCCTCTTTCTGTCTCATCCTTCTTTCTCATCTCTCCTCCCCAATTCCTCTGTTTTTGTCATGTATTTTTTTCTCTCCCTCTTATTTTTCTCTTCTTGTATCTATTCCTCTGTCCTCTTCCCTTCCTCTTTTCTCTTCTCCTTTGCCCCCCACTCTCTCAGCTTAACCCTCTCTGTCTCCCCCTAACTTCTCATTTTTCCTCTTCTTCACTCTCTTCTTTTTTCTCTCATCCCTCTCGCCGTCTCCTGTTCTTTATTCGAGCGCCGTCGCATGAACAATACTGTCAAAGCATCTAAATACAATGCAATGGGACGTAATAAACTCCTCTCCTCTTCCTCAGGTGTATGACCAGGAGTTAGAGAAGGTGGAGGGTTTCGAAGGTCTCTCAGATTTCTGTCAGACTTACAAGCTGTACAGAGGAAAGACTCAGGATGAAGGAGAAGATCCTTCAGTGGTGGGAGAGTTCAAGGTAAACGTCACACTTTGCATCGATTTACTTTTGTTCAGTTACATTCTGTCCGGTTTGTTCTGTTTGGTTCATTTGTATTAGGTTCCCTAGTGTTGTGTAAGTAAATTACATTATATTGCATATTATTGTGTTGCTTTCTGTTATGCTGCAGAACTTTATAAGTTGTTTATTATTCTATGCTGTCCTCTACATCATGTTGAGTCCCATCGGGTATGCGCAGCAGTGCAAAGTGGCATATAGATCAGAGGGTGTGGTGATTAATAAATACACTCTCATGGCCCTGAAGCAGCTGAGCCAATCACAGAGAAGCATGACAACAATGACTCAACAAACGAGGAAACAGCTTGTCCAAGAAATCACTCTGTTGTCTCGATGGTGCCGAGCAGCACGACATGAACGCACCACAAATCTGCAACCAAAAGGCAGATGGTGCAGGTTTTTTTTTACACAGTTAATTAGTACATTGAAGCCAAATCACTTTGCGGCAGAAACAGATGTAGTTCTGAGATGCCTTTTCTCAGCAGACCGAAATACCATCAACTTTTTCTTTTCAACTGAATTCAAATGTTTTATTTCCCCTCTGTCTTGTCTATTTTTTAACCCCACAAACCCCCCTCACCGTCTTTATCCAGGGTATGTTTAAGATCTACCCGCTGCCGGACAACCCCTCGGACCCTGCTCCCCCGAGACAGTTCAGAAAGCTTCCACCCAACGGCCTCGAGGAGTGTGTGGTCCGAGTCTACATCATCCAGGCTCACGGACTGCAGCCCAAAGACACCAACGGGAAGGTACGAAGGGAGAGGAGGGTGGATAGAAGTTTATCTGACTATTATTTTCACTATACGGTTTAATGGACTACAATCCTGAGGATGCTAAAATGAAAAGACATGGGTGGATAAATGGATATTACTTAATTTAAATGGGCTACTCAGTGGTACTTGGTCAGGAAAGAAAGGAACATTAATTGAAGAATGGAATAATGAAAAGAAATAAAACAAGTGCAACTGAAAGAAAGGGATGGGAGAACAAATGAGTTAATAGAAGGTTTGCCTCCTGTGTTTTCAGTGTGACCCTTATGTGAAGATCACTCTGGGGAAAAAGACCATCAACGACCATGAAAACTACATCCCCTGTACACTGGACCCTGTCTTTGGAAAGTACGTAACATCGCTTTGAGTTCTCTCCCTGTCTCTGGCTGAAACCAAAAGTCCGGACTTCCCCCGAACTTGCAGACTCGTAGACGATACAGGCATGTTCCTGGGAAGTCTGCGAGCGCTGAGGGGCTGTCCAAATCCACAGTTCAATCAAGTCCTGCAGACCCCCAGAGAGTCCAGTCTGTTTCACATCGCATTTTATCCCCAGCGCCCTCGCAGACGTGATGAAGATGACCGCGAACACATATAAAGTTTCCTAAAATGAATACATTAGCTTGAGCTCCAGCTCAAGGTGTTTTGCTCTTGTACATCTTTAATTTTTTCTAAAGCTGATAAGTTAAAATATTTCTTTTCAACCGAAATCTGTAACTGACAAACTGTGAAGTGGCTTTAGCCTCCAAAATCCTTTACAGAACACAACTTTTTTGAAAATTCACTGTAAAATAACCACAAATACTGGTGGGTGGGTTTGGGTGCGTTTTTGAATATGTGAGGAGGTCTAGTTGAAACTTTAACCAGGTGTTAAGTTGCTCTTTAAGGCCCTTTATCCTTCCAGTCAATAGTCTCCTTTAGTGGTGCATTTCTCCAGCCCCTCCACCCCTGAAAGTCTGGGGAAAAACACCTGTTACCTTGCAGCTTTTTGGATTCTCACTCCTCTGAGGTCCTTTTTTTTTTTTATTGAAGTTTAACTGTGTAACATATAATTGTGGTTTCTACACTGCAGAAGGCTCTTCTCATCCTCATGTAACACGTAAACTGATGGATGTGCTCATGATTGACCACATGCTTGAATTCAACATGCTGACAGGTTTATCTTGCGCTCTTTGATACGTTAGTCGATATCTGATCACTTTTCCTTCTCATTCTCTTCATAGGTTCTCCTTTCTTTCTTTCTCTCCCTCTGAGCCTTTTTTTTTGGGTTTTCACACCAGTAGGGGTCGCTACACTCACACCAATCAACAGCATCAGGCCAGAGAGATGCACAGTGCTCACCGGAGCTCAGACTGCATGCTGTAGACGGCTCTCAGTGACCGGCCGAACAAGCAGTGCAGAGCAGCTTCTGATATGACATTTTCTGTACAAATTCAAAGTTCTTTCACCTGCACATGAAGGTGAAGACACTTATCTCTGCTTTTCATTATACAGTACATCGCCATAGAGAGGAATAGAACAGATTTCTTCAGGAGACACTGCATACTCTTAGGACTGAGTGTGACAGCATCTGATCACATTTACATGCACTATAAAACTGTGATCAAACTTCATGTTGTTATCAGTACAGTCATGTAATTATAAAGGGCTTGGACCTTCAATATGGCTACCCGAAGGAGTTGTGGGGGCCTCAGCTCTTTGGCGACAGCCGTGTAACATCACAACACAATATCACGTCATGTCCCATCACGAGAGTTCCCGTCACGTCTATGTCGGGACGTGACGGGACGTGACAGGAAATTATGATACGTTTTTGTCTGTTTTTCACCGTGTATTTACACATGATTTACATAAAATCAGATGCCAGATGTGGTTCGGGACGCCACTGCAAAGCCTCTAAAAGTCTGACTGTTTTCCCTTTTGTTGTTGCCTCTTTTTCCTCCAGGATGTTCGAGCTCACCTGTTCCCTCCCTGTGGAGAAGGACCTCCGGGTGATGCTCTACGACCACGACATGCTCACCAAAGACGAGAAGATCGGAGAGACCGTGATCGACCTGGAGAATCGCTTCCTGTCCAAATATGGAGCCACGTGTGGCCTGCCGCAGTCCTACTGTGTGTGAGTAGACACAACCGCGTATGCTGCTAACTTTTCATAAAGAGTGAAATTTAATTTAGTTTTGTGTTCTTCTTTCTGCTTTTTTGTAATGTGACTGAAATAAATCTAAATGTAATCATGCAAAGTCAATAAAATAAATTAAATGCAAATTAATATGTCAGTAAAAGTAAAAGAACACGCAGATGAAATATTTCTCACACACTCTCTTTCTATGTCTCTCGCCCTTTAGATCGGGGGTCAACCAGTGGCGAGACCAGCTGACTCCCAGGCAGCTGCTGTACAGGTGGTGCGAGCGACGAAACCTGCGAAAGCCCGTCTACCAGGACGACGTAGTCCACTTCAGAGGAGACCAGTACACCGCCGCAGACCTCGGTGAGTGACGAACTTAATAATGTTTTATCATTTTCAGATATTGGTTCAGCCCCTCTCCCCACCCTAATCATTTTCCCTACAGTCCAATACTGATCAATGGCTCAGTTGCATCTTGAGGACAGGTAGCATTCATTTCTGAGGACGCTTCACGCCGAACGCTTCAAATGAACGCAGGAATGCGTGGGGGCAGCCAGGCATGATGCGCACACAAACGCAATGAAAAGCAAACGTGTCTCACATTCTCAAGTAGGAAGGCACTTTTTTAGATACGACAGCATATGTGTTGTTTTTATTTTGTCGCTCTTTTCTTTATCTTTTTTAATTTTGTTGGATGTCTTTTACGTTTCCATACGCGCACACACACACACACACACACGCCCTTCAGTACACTGCTGATTGACTCACCCTCCATCAGACCTTCCACCATTAAAAAAGAGTCAGTTTAATGAAATACAAATCGTCCACATATTTGTGTGTGTGTGTGTGTGTGTGTGTGGTGGTTCAGTAAATTCACAGCGAATAAATCACTCTCCACTGAACTCCCACTCCACCCATATCTCTCTCTCTCTCTTCTCGTTTTCTTTCCCTTTATTCGCCTTGTCCCGTCCGCTCCCGTTGCTCGTTTTTCTACCTTTTTTTTCTGTTTCCTCCTCTTCCTCGTTCACACCTTTAATTTCCCTCGTCCCAGCCTCTTTTTCTCTCTCTCCCTTTCTTTCCCCCTCTGTCTCCTTTCGTTCTCCTTCCTGTTTCTTCCTTTGCACGTCTCTCTTCACGTGGGGGCATTGATTATCATCAGACGATATGAGGTTTATTGGGATTTACATGATCCTTGTATTGATTTTGTTATCTACAGTAGATCTCGAGGAAACTGGGCCCCTGGGCTGCTTTTTAAGACGGGGGCCTCCAGATTAGATAATGATGGTGATTTCAGTAATGCTGCGTACAGTACTAACAAACATATTTGCAATGAATTAAATGAACACAAACTAATTTGTTCTTTCCGTCCTTCTTTGCCCTACCTGCCTTCCCCTTTATTACCTCCTCTTACCCCTTCTTTCTTCCCTGTATCTCCT
>LKNJ01002511.1:0-56226 GCA_002120245.1 Maccullochella peelii
TTAACGTCCCCCTCCAGGATGGAGAGAGTCGTCACTGTGGTGGGGGAGGATGGGGCCTCTGAGGTGGACAGTTGTGGAGAGGCTCAGGCCCCTGCTGTGGTGGGTGGGTGGGCTGGAGCTGGTGGATGGAGTCATGGGGGATGGTGTCAGAACTGTCCCATTGTCTTTCAAAGTGAAAGCAGTAGGTAATTGCGGCCGTAATTATTAGCTACTAGGGTGGGGGGTGAAAAATGATGCCCATACGTGCTCTGGACGGGATTAGAATGACTGACCAGTGCAGGTAATGTTAAATTCACCCCACCTCGCCTAGAGAAATAAATCAGCTATAACTGGCAGTGCCGGTATGCCAGCACTTGCACCAAAATACGTCAGCTGCATGCTGTCTGTCTGCCAGACATGTTTGCATTGTTGTCGGTTTCAATTAAGAATAGACGGTAGACACATTAAGACCCATTTTGTTAAATTTCATAAAAACACAGTATATTGTGTGATTGGCTACATCTGAAGTTATTTAAATAATACTGCCACCACATGTACGCTGTTATGTCACCCAATAAGCACAACCCAACTGATAGACAACTTAAGTTTCAAAAAATGCTAATGTTCTTATTTTCTTGATTTGATATGTCAAAGTTAATTAGTGGTGTGTTGCATCTTACGTCTGTGCTTTAATTAATTTTCAGCAGTGTATTTTACAAGAGAAAGCTCAAATTACTCATGCAGGCCTTGAACCCCCAATGTCATGATGACAAGCAGAGCTAGATCAGTGAGGGTGAGTTAATCTTCTCTTGTGTCAAACTGCCTCACTAAAGCGTACGCTAAAAATTCACGTTGGGTTTGTTTATTGCAGTGGTTTTGTTTTTGCTCTATACTTCCCTTCATATTATATGTTTAATATGTGCTGCTCTTTACATGTTTTGTTGTTTGACTTTTTGTTTTGTCTTTACACGTCAGTTTTCTTCTCTGTGAATTGATGTCTCGGGTCGGTGTTTCAAAGTTATGAAATAAACCAGACTTGACTTTGTCTGCTCACATTAGCTCTGAGTTAGCTTTATGAAACAGATCACTCATGGTTCAGCAACCTTTATGAAACACCCCTTTGGTCTTTGTCAGCTGCCACACAAGAACTTGCTCTGCAATCGAGCACTGCAGACTGTGAATAGCCACACAGAAACTAGACCAGCAACAACGCTGAGGTTCTTGTTAACCACCGGCAGAGATCTAGACTTATTTGTCTCAAGTGGTTAGTTTCTTCTCTGTATACTGACGCTGCCAGTGGTGTTGTTTGCACTAGCTGAGCAGAGTTAGAACCAGGCCAGACTTCCCTCAGGGCCTTGCCACCACCCCATGTAAACAAGTTGCTCCAGTGTATATTAGCAGACACTTTGATGTCACCAGCTGACTTAGTTTCTCTTCTCTTACTTGTAAATATTTTATTGACTTAGGCTAATTCAGTGGAGTGAGATATTTACTATAATAAGGGATATGACTGCTGTTTTTCAAAAACTCAAAGGAATAAGTTAATCTTATGGTGTATGGTAATCACAAACATGGCAGCAGCACATACTGTATGAAAATCCGGTATGATTTCTATATGACCAATTAGAGTTTCTAAAGGGCCGGCGATTGTTCAGGTGCCTCCAGAAACCCTGAAGTACCCTTAGACTGAGAAACATGTCTGTGAAATGCTCAGGGACTCTTGACGGACATGACGGTCTTGCTGTCATGCTGTTTTAAATGTGTGTCTGCCTCCCTCTTGTGGCTACTCTAATTAAATGCAGGACCACTTGCTTAACCACAGGCGCCTCATGTGCCCTCATCTGAGAGGATACACAGAAAGAAAAGGCATTTTGCATAATTGCTGCCATCCATGTGTGTCTGAGAGAAAAAAATATGCTTTTAACATACCATTAACTAAACACCTCTTTGACAACAGAAATTTTTTTGCATTACTGATGTTTAATTGCATTGGATTGAGGCTGTTTATGCACAACATGAGTCATTTTGGAATCATACTCATGTTAGTTGTTGTTAGTTTGAATGAGTATGGATACAGTGTATAGACCTATTTCATAGCAGATACTGTATTCTGACTTGTCATAGGAAGAACAGCAGATGTGTAACTAATAACATTAATGACGGATCTATTCCACTAAGTGTCACAGTAAGCCATACCCGTGTGTCCTGGACTGAAGGTGGCATACCTAAATGGAATGCAGTCATTAATAATGTTAGTAACACCTGTGCTCAGGTGAGCCCTGAGCCACCCCTTAGTTATGCTGCTATAGGCCTAGACTGCCAGGAGACTTCCCATGATGCACTGAGCCCCTGTCTCCTCCTCTCCCTCTGTACGCATTTTTATCCCATTAATGCTTGTTACTAACTCGACATCTTCTCTCTCCCATAGTTGTGTGCCTTCTCATCTTTCTCCTTCTGATGCTTTCTCCATGTTCCTGCTCAGCACCTGCTGCGGCACATGCACTGACAAGAACAAGGACTCCCATATTAGCTTCTCTGCACTGGCCCCCTGTAAAAGGGAGTTTTTCCTTGCCATTGTCACCTAGTGCTTGCTCATGGTGGGAATTGTTGGGTCTCTGTAAATAATATTGTAAAGAGTACAGCCTAGACCTGCTCTATATGAAAAGAGCCCTGAGAAAACTTCTGTTATGATTTGGCGCTATATAAATATTGAACTTCAAAAGGAGGTGAATACTTAATTTATAGTAGGATTACTGGTTAAAGGCGTTGTGGGCTTAAAGACTGAAAACAACACAAAGGGCTGCGTTGATGGGGGCATGCTGTTTCAGGTAGCAGATCTCAAATCTCGGGGGAGCCTTATTTTAAGTGGGATAGGGGATCAGAAAATGCACCCTATCCACTGCTGAATAATCACAGACCAGGGTCAGAAGGAGGCGAATGGTTTTGAGTTACATTCTGCTTTGGATACCCCCTTCCCCGACAGCTTTCCTACGCCTTTCATGTCCTGTTCTCGGCATAGATAACATACATGGTGATATCATGTAAGAAACATATTTAATGTACTGTATCATGATGTATAGGAAAATCTAGACTAAAATAATGCTTGAAGGAGTCAGGATGGCCGAGCGGTCCAAGGCTACCTTCCTTCAGGTCACAGTCTCCTCTGGAGGCGTGGGTTCAAATCCCACTTCTGACGGCTAGTTTCTCACAGAAATCGTTGTCCGTAAGATGATATTGGGAAAGAATTGTCATCTGTAATTCGTATGTTAGGCGACAAGCCACTGGGAAAAAAAAGCATTGTNTTTTGACTTTTTTTCCAGACCAACGCAGCACCTCATTGGACGACATTGCGTTGCTGCAAAAGTTGAGCCATAATATATCATAACATAGCGTACCATATCATGACATATTTAATGTACTGTATCATGATGTATAGGAAAATCTAGACTAAAATAATCCTTGAAGGAGTCAGGATGGCCGAGCGGTCCAAGGCTACCTTCCTTCAGGTCACAGTTTCCTCTGGAGGCGTGGGTTCAAATCCCACTTCTGACAGCTAGTTTCTCACAGAAATCGTTGTCAGTAAGATGATATTGGGAAAGAATTGTCAGCTGTAATTTGTATGTTAGGCGACAAGCCACTGGGAAAAAAAAGCATTGTTAGCAGAACTGCAGCATTTGCTGCAGTCTCTCTCATGAACCTCCAGCTGCTGCAGCGCCAGGTCCCATTTACAATGAATAGCAGCTATTCCAGCTTCTCTTCCACAACAGTCTGGAGAAGCTGTGTCTATGAAACTGACTGGTAAAGTTAGCACTCTGGGCTTGAGAACTACACTCTGCAACTGGACATTGGACTTTCTTACAAACAGACCCCAGTTAGTTTGGATTGGTGGTCACACCTCTTCCACTCTAGTGCTGACCACCGGAGACCCCCAGAGCTGTGGGCTCAGCCCCTTCTTGTTCACACCGTACCACCACGACTGCAACCCCCAACATGGATAAAGCTCTGTTGTGAAGTTTGCAGATGACACTACCAACATTGATCATTGCTGATGAAAAAGGAGGCGAAGACACCGCCATCTACATCAGTGGAGCAGGTCAACAGTTTTAGGTTCCTGGTAATCAGAGACCATGTCATGGTCATCACACATCTCCACCATGGTAAATATAGCTCAGAAACTTCTGTATTTCTTGGAAACTTAAGAAGGCAAAATTCCTGTGCAAAATTCTTGTGAACTTTTACAAAGGAGCAATAGAAAGCATTTTGACTGGAAACAAACTTGGCATGGGATGTGCACGGCCCTGGGCAGGAGGGCTCTGTAGCGGGTGATTAAAAATGCCCAGAACATAATTGGAACCTATCTACAGAGAATCAGTGATATTGGTGAGGTGAGTCCCAAGGGGGCTAAAAGACAATACCCACCCAAGCTGCAGCCTGTTCACCCTGCTGGCAAGCTATACAGATGTATTGTAATTGTAATTTTCATGTGCCCATTATATTGATGTACAGTATACAGTAAAGACTAAGACAAAACACCATCTCTTGGTTTTAGGCAGCAGGAGCTCAACTGTTCCCTCTGAAAGAGCATGAGATGTGTACATGAAGCACATTCTTATTATGTCATCATTCACCAGCCTGTTAAGACATATAAATACTCTGCTTGGAACAACTAGTGTCTGATATGGTTTTTCCACAAAAACAGTATTAATTACCAGATTCAGAGCTTCCGTCTCAACTTCATGTTCTCCATCATTGTTGACTTTGCCATGAAAACAATTTCAAAAGTCCATTTTCCTGACTGTCCTACCTTTATATTTTCTTTTCACTGTGTGCCTTATCAGTGACAGTGCACTAGGCTCAAGAGGTTACAGCTAGTTTCAGCTTTTGCGCGCTAATAGCGCTATGTACAGGAAATGCCAGAACAGTTTTTAAACTTGTGGGCTTTGATGAAGAAAACGTTTAGAAAGTAACACATCACCTTTCTGTGGGGAAAAGAGCCGGAGCTGGGGCATGACGTTGAGATGTACCAACTACACCAACTACAAAAACACAGCAATAGCTCTGGAACAGAATTCCTTAATAGGGATAGTTAATCCTAATGTTAGCTTGTAAAAGTTGGGCTATCACGCCAGCAGACTTGCTAGTGTACTGGATGTATTTTACGCTACAGTAAGCACAACAAAACAGTATGTAATTAATTATAGAAACTCTTCCTTCTTGTGCATATGTAAGGTTTCGGTTGAATCCCGCTAAATGGGACTATGCCACCTGCTGTTCTAAATGAGTACCTGCATTGAGTAGTGGTAGCAAAGGATTATGGGTAATCCTCAAAACGATGGAGGATTTGCCACTAACGTTTCTGTGAATGGTATGTTACAGTATGTCACTCACTCGAGTTTGGTAATATTATAAACATGCAGATGAGGTATTTTCTATGGTTCATTTGCCTTCTGTGTGTTGTATAATTGTTATTATAAAATGAAAAATACAAAACAAAAAGGTAATAATCCAGTGTGAGAAATCTGTATGGATATATTTTTGTTTCCATTTTCTGTATACCTAGAAAACCAATGGCATTCCCATCATCCTCAGCTCTACTTTGTGTTTTATTGCTAATTAGCCAACATTATCATGCTAACAGCTAACTTAAGACGGTATTCATTATACTTGCTAAGCATTAGCATGCTAACATTGTCATTGTGAACAACTGCTGACATTATCTCAAAGCACTGCTGTGCCCAAATACAGCCTGACAGAACCAACTCTTAGTTTTATTTGCGACCTCTAAACCACTGACTAGCTTCCTGGTTAACTTCCTGGTTAGTAGTCAGTCATTCCTCCTTAAAGCTGGGGTAGGTAAAACCTGTGCAAACCTATATGCAAAACCTTCCGCCTCTCTCTCTGCTGCTTCTTATCACACCGCTGCCTCGAAGCCCCTCCCAGCAAACCCACAAGTTCGACCGGCAGCAGAAGGAGTCGGTTGCCCTGTGGAACCTCATGCCTCTTGGGCTCGCTCTCCACAGCGTGAGCCTCACCAAGACCCCGGTCCCTCACGCCTTGTCTTCTCAAAGATGTCCCTTCAGCGCTTCGTGGCCGCAGGGCAGAACACTCCAGGCTTCAGAGGCAGCTGCAACACCGTCTAACAGCAGGATGAGAGGCTAGCACACCACACACACACCACTGTCCTCCCTCAAACGTTATTCCCCACTGTTTGTCATCACGCCTCTTTGCCACTCGTCGATATGAGCGCCATGGCATCGAACAGAATGAGCCCGAAGCTCCGTGTGGAACCGGGACATGTTCACACACGTGTTTGTACTATATGCTGCTGTAAGCAAAAGAGGTATTGGAAATGCATCACAAGTTGCAGGACTTTCCGACACTGAATCAGGCTGAAGGGACGTGCATGCGCATCTGCATTTGTAGAACAGCCAATAGGAACGCGCCCTCTCTCTGAAATGACCTGTGATTGGCCAAAATCTCCCGTCATGAGCTAGATTTTCTGAAGCCTGAAAACAGAGCCAAGAGGAGGGGCAGAAGTAGAGGTTTTCTCTCAGACCACTTGAATTACAATATGCTGAACGGTTGTTATGGAATTTTTGTCTACCCCACCTTTAAGGCAACTCATCACCACTACCAGCTGTCCGAATGTCCCCGCATTTTCCTCATTAATATGTATATTTATATGACAATAAAAACATAAATAAAATAATAAAACATAAATCCAGTCTGGTCACATACTCTAGGCTGATTAAGGATACTGTGGTATAAGTTATAAGCAATGATTGCACTTGAGTACTGTTGACACTGGCATTACAATGTTACATTACATGACTTATTCTGCGTAAGTGGTGGGACATAAAAAGTATAGAACACTGACTTTGTTGTCATTTCACTCAGTCACTCAACAGCCACTCGTTGCAAGGAAAGACACCAGCAGGATCTAATATTTGCCTGTCATTAATATTGTTGTCCTTGCTCAAGCAAACAAATACCTTATTAAATTGTATTTAAGGATTTGTTATTTGTTCAAGACAAATTTGTTTTTGTTCTTCAGTGGGTGTCACGTTCCCAGATATTACTAAAGTATCTGTATCTTCCCTTATAATTTAGACTGAAGGGGACATATTTGGAGTAAATCTTAGAGCTGTATAGTACAATACAGCATGTGTGGATTAGGCCTATTTAATAATGCGAGCACAAAGGCACTCTGTTCTTTTAAGTCTTTATGGGATTTTATGTGTGTTTGTGTGTGCTTGTGGATGTGAGTGTATATGTGTGTGTGTCACACATGAGAGGCCGTTTCCTGTCGATACTACTCCACACATCCCCGGTTCCTTTTCCATTGTAATTCCTTTAATTAAAGTGATTTTATTCACAGGCACACAGCTGGCACCGGCTACTTTCCATTAGCCATCTGAGTGGACGCCTCGTTCAGTGGGAGGACCCGCACTGGGGCTGCTTCCTATGGAGCACACAATACTATTTTCATCTCCCAGCTGAGTTTGTTGTGTGTTTTGAATTTATTAATCATTGATTTTAATGTGCTGCCTCTTGACAGTGGCAGCAACCCACGCATTAATTAATTCCTGCTTCCCAGCCTTACAAAATGGCATTTAAAAACAATGAGAGTTCGGCTGGTGTTTCCTCTGACCTATAAATGGAAGGCGTCAAAAAGCAAAATGTCAAAATTTGCTTTTATTTGTTCTTCTGTTGGCAGATTTTATTGCCTTCTTTTATTTGATAGAGCAAGATAGAAATGAGGTTATTTTAGGTCTATTGAAATGATGTGTAAATACAGTTGTGTCACCTTTAATATTCCACTCGTCTTTTTGGGAGGTTGTGAAATGCAATAATGTCTCTTTTGTCGGGCATGTTTCCCTCAGTGCACATGCTTTGCATACGGCATCTGCCAGGAGCACTCTCAAAGGAACCGTGGGTCTTAAGTTGAGGATAAAGGTGCATTGCCATCAACAATAGGTAGTCTGTGTTTATCCTTTGAGGTCTTAAACAACTATGTGTACAAAGATTTGCCTTCCGTGAATTGGTGGAAATAGAAAAAGGGAGATTGGATCTTAAATTAAGCATATGGTGCTGGAATTTGAATTGTGTTGGGATTTGAATGTATTTATAGAAGTATATTCTTTTTCTTATTTATTGAGCAGACCTGAATTGTTCATCCATTTAAATGAGTGACTGGTCTGTGTGTTTGTAGAGATAAAAGCTTGCTCTCATAATCCTTATTGACACTCTGGGATGCGTAAAGACAGCTATTGCTAAGTCCCTGCAGTGCCCTGCCCTATGGAAAGGGCCTCATCCCTATTCACACTGGCTTGTTTAAAGCTAAAGATTTCCTAACAGATTGATTAGCACATGTTGTGAGAGAGACAACTACCCAAACTGGGTTTGTGTACGTTTTGCATGTCTGCGTGTGTCTGTGGGTGCACGGTGGTGGTGCTATGTGTGCATGCAACCTCAAAGTGGGGGGTGGAGGGGTGGGGGGGGGGGTGGGGGGGGGTCGTGGAGTGCTTATCACACGCTTCAAAAAGCATTCCTTCTATAATTAAAAAAAGCAAACAACCACAGTCGTAACCTGATGGCATTTAGTGGGAGCCCTGTGGAGCTTCGGCAGAAAGCCGCAAACAGTGCTGATAACAGCAAAAGATAATACTCTTGCTCCTCTCAGCTCACCTCTGTCATACATCAGACAGCATCGCGTCATCAAGCACCCTTTTGGGAGAAAGAATCACACTTTCGCATAACGAGAGAAACAGGAAAATGCCAAAAAGCTGTTGTGTAGCAGGTTGTAAAACTAAGAACAGTAGTAGTAGTTTGAGATTTGAGACATTTAAGATAGGCCTACATGAATATTCACTGTCAGTGTGGTATAGCTAAATTATGCTGGTGACCGTTACTACTGATAGATAGCCAGCTTGAGTGGGAGACAGCTGGAGTACAGACATACAGTAACTACAGCAGCATCAGAGTGTCGTCTTCAACTTAATCTCAGACTAGCCTACATCAAACCGCTGGCTATTAACAGGTTGGATTTGATCAAATATGTATAGATGTCCGGATAAGCGATGTCTGGCCAGTGTGTTGGGTCACTAATCCACTTGAACTCAATGGGGAAGATAGCTGACCAATCAGCCTTAATTTATTAAGGTATCGTGAACGCTCAGGTTCAGACAAGGTAGCAAAATAACTATTAGACATGTCTATAAAGCAAAGATTTGTTTAACAAGAAATGAATACACACAAACTTGTCAAAATTGTAATCCAAACATAAGTCTCTAGGATCTTCGGTTTTCTATCCCCCAAAAAGTGGCGTGGTCATGACATTTTACGAAGTGCCGGTCTGATGTATACTCAAAATGGCTGTTATGTAGGAACAGAAGAGGTAGATACTATGTCCATACACACATTCACAAAAAAAATGCTTATGTTATGCAAACCTATAGCACAGTGTGGCTGATCTGTTTGGATTGCAACACAAAGACTGTCTGATACACCCAGATTGCAAGGTCATGAACCATTTTTAGAAACAGCGGTAAAATAATCAGCCATATTAGTTTGATATGGAATCTGTGGCTTCATTCAGGAGCATTCACACATCCACCCTGTGTGAGTGTTGAGCTGGTGTTCTTTGGTACAGATGTGAGGCCTCTGGCTCAGCCTCTCTACAAAGTAAAAATAATCATTCCCATGCAAATGCACTGTTTGACAAGTTCAATTAGACCCTTGTGAAGAAAACGATCGGCGCTTTGAAGAGAGACAGTTCCCACTGTTAGTGCACCTATGAAGTCCTAAAGCTGCTTGCCCTTTCTCCCCCCTCCTCTCTCTCGCTGTCCTCACCGTTCCAACCTCCCCTTCCTGTCTGGCCTCTAAAGGGGGAGAGAGAGAGACAGAGATCCATCGATCAGGGGCAATCATTGAGCGCCTCCTGCCTCCTGCCTCGCATTGTTTTTGTCTCATCTCTCAACCCTGTTGCCATGGCACTGAAGATGGCACTTCAACCCTTGTGCTTAATGATCTCTTGGATGATAGCCTACTTGTCAGGCATTCATGCCCTGTTCTGTTGAAATGCAAGACAGAGAGGAATGAGCTACTGCTGCTAGTGGAGGGGAGGGATGGTTATTTGAACATTTTATTCTAAGCTTAACTGGTAGTGAAAATGGTGTTATGGGTTATTTACCGAATTAGCTGTCTTAAACAGCTGTTTTGTTTTCTCTTCCTGGCCAGATGAACCGTGTTCTCAGAGATGGACATTCAGAAAGACAGAGAAGCCAATTTGCATTAATTTAGTGACTCCTTTTGTTTTGCAGCATTACTTTAAAAGCCATCCCTCTTTTCTGGCAGTTCAGTGCTGGGTAAGGGATTACCGCTCATATAAATAGCTGCCATTGATTTGACTAAGAGAATGCTTTGTGTCATTATGAAGGCAGAAAATCCTAATTTGGAAATTGGAACACAAAAAAAAGAGCTGAGCGTTCAATTCATATCCATAATCCACCACATTGCATGAAATCAGGGGTGTCGTGTTACAATGCTTGATTTTAGTCATTGCGGTGATGAGACAAAGGTAGCGCCTGGAGCCATCATGGCGGTGCTACTCAGTAAGGCAATGTGTCATTTTATTATGTTTTATCTGGCACCCTCTGTGCTTTGCTGCGTGGAAGGACTGCGTAGGGAGTGCACAGGGGTTGTGGTCCTGGAAGACTGGCGTTAAAGACACTAGGAATCATTATGAATCTCTGACGAAAAAGTGAATAATTAACAGCAAATATGTTCAAATGTGAATGCAGTCGTGCCTAATCACATATAACTTGAGGGAGATGATGTGTACCCCCCCCTCCTTATTTAAATATGGATTCAGACGTCTCACTCAGTCAAACACATTAGTGACTGGTTATTGATTGAGATTCCTGGAAAAGAAGAGATATGCCGGCTTGCCATCGCTGGAGATGGAGCTGTTCGATCACATCTGACCTATTATTCATTTGTGGCGGGCTAGAGATGGTGCTTTTGCCTTGGCGTGATTCCCCTCCATATTTTTGAGATTCACACTCATCAACGTACTGAAATTATTACTTTCATTGGTTTCTTGATTATCAAAACATGTCTATTACATGCTCTAAGATTGAAGAATGAGTTGAGGAGAAGGCTTTAATTTAGAAATGTTCATATATCCTCAGCTAAAGGGTTAAAGGATCCACTGATGGAAGGGCCTGATAAATTCTAGGTGTAAGTTTGGTGTGTCGTCACTTTGAGAGCATGAAGAGAAGTCAAATATAGCCCTGGTCTGAGTTTAGTTAAATGTGTTAGCTTGTGTTTTGTCTCCTGAACACAGACAGGCAGCATTATGAAGCGACTTAATCCTCTCCTCCCTTACAGAACAGAACACAATGAAAAACACACTCCTCGTTTTATCAGCTTTTATCTCCTTTTGTGCCAAAGAGCTTTAAAGAATCAGCATCTTTATCTCTCCCCCACTCCCCATAATGTGATAGGGCGAATGCTTCCTGTGTGTCATAAATAAGGTATTGAAAGGTCCAATTGAATTAAACTAAAAGATCTGGGAAGAAAATGGGAAGTACTCTCACTTTTTCCTTCTCATTTTTGACGGCGGGAATTGCTGTAAATTGACACTGAAATGGTCCGTCTCGCCTCAGCCGCCCTCCCTTTAACTCCCCCCCCTCGTCGGCTCAGTGCAGTCGGATAACGTGCATATTAACGGGCTCTGGGCAAAGTGTGTTGAAATGGGACAGAATGCAGTAAATGAGATATCCATTGTCTAGCAGATAGCATTTCCCCTCATCAGAGCGGCTTGCTTGATTTCCTCCCCTACTGACGCCTGATGGGTTTATGACGTAGCCACTCCATATTAACTGACCTTGGCATTGCTGTCCACACACACACACACACACAGTACCCAAGAAATGGATGGTTAGTAGTTAAGAACCCACAGAGAATTTTAACCCACCTCTGCAATTTCAGTGTCTTTCAGCTCCTTGTTTTGGTTTTACATCCTGCAACTTTACTGTTTTGGTTCACTCTCATGAGTGCCATTTTCAGAAACAGCAGACAGCGGTTTTCAGTGAAACAGTTCCAATAAACCCATTGTACACTACCTGCCCAGCACCAAACAGCAGACAGACAAAGTTAGCAACTAACGTGTTAGCAAGTGTACATAGCATTTAGCTGCTAAAGAGCCAGTTGTTTTTCTCAAGAGTTGGTGGAGACGAAAACAGAGCTAAAAGGAGAGTAAACATTGAACTTACATGTTGGTGGCCAGCTCCAAATGAATGCTAATGTTGCTCCATGTCTGTTGGATGTGTAACTAGGCAACTGCTTGCTAACATGTCAGTAGCCGTAACAACTTCATAATGATAATATGTCAGTGGTGTGTTTTCAGTATGTTCCACTGCCCAAAGGCGGTCAAAACATCTTTATGCTTTAAGTAAAGCAAAGAAGAAATACTGTACTTCAGAAGTTTGTGTGAATTGACCCATGTAAAGCTAGAAGAAGAAGTCAAGATATGTTCTTAGGACCATTGTCATGCTAGTTTCATTTGTGTCCAGGAGTGTGGCCTATGCTGTCTATAAATGTGAAGAGCAGGTGGGACTTGCTGAGGAAAAGACGAGAAAATGCAGAGCGCTGGTGTATTTCCCATTGATACCTGTGAAATGTAGGTTAGATGTTTCGTGGAACTTGCGTCAGTGTTTAGTGATTGTCATTTCTGCTTTAGCACGGCATTATGGGGATTCTCTTCCTTCGAGTGGCAACTGTCAGGGAATATTTTGGTGCGTCTGAAAAAAGAGAGATGCCTTGAATACACATGTTATTAATAATTAACTCTGTTCTTTATTCCCCTTTGAAAGTTATTATGCAAAATTAATATTTCATATGGGTACAGGCTGTACATGACAACTGTGCTAAGACAAAGGATAGTAATGGCACAAAGTTTGACAAGTCTGTCTGGGGTTGCTTGAAAATCATTGGCCTTCATCTTATATTTAGCATTCAGGAGACGCCATGAGATGAATCTCTATTTTCGTTCACTTTCCTATTCATGAATTCTTCTTTCCCATCCTATGTGCAAAATATAATGTTCTATTTTGAATGAAGATGCACATCGGTAGGCTTCCCCTTTGGAGATGGTAACTGTCATTAGGCCATCGGGACCTGGAAGCTGCTCTTGCGATCCACATCAGTCCTTAAAACTTAGACCCCGAAGAGACTTCTTCACAGACATGACGCATCAGGTCGATGGCAAGCGCGCCACCTTTCCTCTGTGGCGCTTGAGGGACACTGAGCCAGCCCATCATATCCTGGGCCGTCAGTGTCTGTTGTGCTTTAGCAATGTATATCAGCCGACTATCAGCATATAGTAGCAACTCTTTGATTTTCCTTTCTTTGCAGCATTTTCTAATCTTTGTATTTGACTATAAAGTAACACTTTGAGATAATGCATAGCTCTGATCTGATCTTAGCTCTGCCAATAATCAGTTGACTATCACCTTTAAGGTCTAACTATGTTTAGAAGGAACTAAGTTGTACAATATGTTGTCTGACCAAGGCTAAAGGCAAACGAGTTAATACCTGTTCTGAAGAGCAACACAAAGGCAGGGGGCCAAAGCATGCTGTCATAGGAAGGAGTGAGACGTGAGTGCTACGCGATTTGGACATGGTTGTCAGATTATCTGTTTTGGGAAGTTCCAAAACTGTTGGAAGAGGCTCCTCTAATAACGCCATTGGAAAGGGTGCTTCAGATGTCATTAGGGGAGCACTTTGTTTGAAACATACTGGGGCCCAAAGGCTCTTTACACATGGTCAGCGGTGTGAGTTGTGCTCACGACAGGGTAGGGCACAGAGTACAGAGCACAGGTATAGTGTAGGTTTATTTCACCAGTGTAATTTAGTCAGTACATGATGATAAACAAAACAATGGGCCAAGCGTATACTGATTGTAAAGTATGTATTTCAGTTTAGAACAAAAGAAGTTGAAGGAGTTACTTGATGATCAATAAGGGTTTGTGTGCGTCAAAACCTTTTTTAATTTTGTACATCTCTTTGTCTCACATTTCTCATTTCTCTCTCCCCCTCTCTCTCATTTGGTCCTTCTCTTCTTCACCCTCCTCACAATTATCCACTTCATTTGAGTCATGGTGCTAATGGCGAGTTGGGGGGGTAGGTAGCAGTAATTGTAAATGGTGTAATGAGTGTGGAATGGCCACAATGTATTGCTCCGCCATTACAGGTGACCCACTCTTGCCCCCCCTCTTCCCTCCAACATCACACTGACAACAAGTGAGCACCCACCCCCTCTCCTTCAGGGTTCAGCAGAGACAGAGGAAATATTAGCCTCACAGGCCATTACTCCCAAGTGGTTTGGCTGTTGCTCCTTCTCTTTCTTGACTGGTTTCAGTATTTGTACAAAAATTTACATGACATAGCACACATTGCTCATACTCACAGGAAGTAATGTCTCTCCCTTCTTTTTCATCCTTAACACCGCATTATGTCACCGATTACATCTATTTAGCTTCGTATTTTGTGAAGGTATGAACCCGTTTCCATCCTTTTCTTAATTAATTTGATTGGTTGATTTACACATTTGCCAACTGTGCACTGAGAGAATCAGCATCACAATGCTTGGCCTAAGAGGGCTGCTATAATTACAGGTAAAAAACATCTGTCAAAACTGCTGTAAAAGATATTATTCTTCAAGTAAATGCAAGAAATAAATACCAGAAATCAGCAGGAACTCCCCTGCTCATTTCTTACATTTACTCAAATAATAATTCTCGGTATTAAAATTATTACCCAAACTTTCCGTTCGTCCATTACAGACTGACTTCCTAGTTCAACTTTGACCTGCTTGACTTTGACTTGCTGTTGTTTGCACACAGTTTGCACTACTACTATGCACAGAGCACCATAAGCAACATTTTGAGTGTGCTCACTTTTTGTTTTACCTCCAAATGAAGTGGCTTAGTTAATTTGACTAAACTGTTGATGTTCCCAGGTCTCTGCAATTATTTTGGTTTGTACAGCATAATCATAAATGATAGAAACAATGGCTGAAGCTACAAAAATAAGATCTAAATAAAC
This sequence comes from Maccullochella peelii, assembly GCA_002120245.1. NCBI lineage: Eukaryota > Metazoa > Chordata > Actinopteri > Centrarchiformes > Percichthyidae > Maccullochella > Maccullochella peelii. The sequence goes on from LKNJ01002511.1 coordinate 15,091, forward strand.
TGGACTTATTGTTAATGATTGTTTCCTGGTAAGGTCCGCCTTGTTTTACTAGTGAATTTGAGACCATTCCATGCAGTGGCTCTGTTTACGTTCTTTCATTGATTGTAATGGAGGGAAGCAATTTTGGCAAGCAGAAGGTTTGCAGTGCAGATGGCAGATGCTAGATGTGTGTTGCTGAAAAGGAGAAGATAACTTTAACTTGCTAATGTTGTCTTCACTCTCAACAATCTCTAACGGCATCAGAAACCTGTAGGAGAAAACACAAGCAGCCAGTCACAGTTCTTGCTGTCCCCACATGGTATCTCTGTTACCATGTAGTTACATATTTGAGGAGATCAGCTACGACATAGCTCTGTAGCTTTGCTGTAACCCCTTAACGAACAACTATAAATCAACCTTGAATTCTGTTGTTGCCACCATTCCCAGATAGAGGACGGTAAAGATAATCAATTACTAAACACAGCTTTAAATTAGCTTTTTTTCTCCATCCTGTTCCTCTCTCAATCCCATAAACAGAAGCCATTTGGGTGGTGAGAAATATAAAAGGAGGAGGAAGATGAGGAAGAGGAGCTGTTCCTCTCCGGTGGGCGATGACATCTCAGCACCTGCGTGGGGACAGGTGAGCGAGCGCACTGACGTTCCCCAATTATCACAAGTGACACAGTGTCAGCGAATTACCTCCCTGCTCACAGACGCCTGGAGTGCTGGGGAGCAGCGGGAGGCCCGGCAAACCTCAGGCAACATTCATCGAAGAGAGCTGCTGGCTGCCTGTGGAGGAGCAACACACACACACACACACACACACACACACACACACAGGTTTTCTGCTCCTTTTCTTGCTCTCACATGATCCTACTCTCCACTATTCTCTGTCTCTCCCTCTCCTCTCCTGGTGAAGTGTGTGTGATGAGCTGCTTGTCATAGATTCTTGCTGTTTCGGAGTACGTGGGAGCGATATGTGCTCGCTTTAAAAGTCCTCTATTAATTAACTGACCCCCCCCTCACCCCTCCACTCCAGCCCAACCTTTCTCCCTTTGTAAGAGGTGTCACTGTCCACGTGTCTTAAGTCCCTAACTGGCTCTTATGGTTTTGTTCAACAAGCAAGTTGAGTAGTGTTACTGAGTGATACTCTACTTGAAGAGTACTCCCTTCTCAGTCCAATTTACCTCCTCGTGGTATATGACCATCACTTATCAAAATACTTGTGGCTGTCTGAAATGTTATATAACTTCTTTGAGGCACCAAATGAGTGTAATCTAGCTGTGATGCCTTTAAATGTCTAGTGTGAATCAGCTCAACTAATTTGTTGCCAAACCCTCATACAGCCTCTTAAAGAATATCACCAGAAAACTCCCTATATGATTGAGAAACTGTGTGCACTAAAAATGGTTAAAGCATGATTGGGGCCCCGGGCCTTAAAACGAATTCTGAACCTATTATATATATTCACTTGTCAATCAGAATACGAGGCAGCACTGTGTATTTGCAACATGTTTGCAACATTTTTTCTGTCTTAGCATGTTCTGAAAGACACCATATTTTTAAATACCAACATTTAAAAAGACACCCAGTGATTCTACAGAGTCATCCTCCGCCTTATACAGCTTCTTCTGTGGGTATGGGCAGTATGGGTGTTTATATATTAATCATTTTATATGAAAAATACACCACATTTAACAGTCCCATACAAGAAAACTAGACAACATAATACGTCATGTCTCATTAACAAACAGACAATTTGTCAGTGCCTTCGAAAAACAGTTACAAATCACTTTTGCAAAAATGATTTATATGATCATTTTCTGATCTCCCACCGCTATAGTTAAAGTGGCTGTAATTGATTTTTTAATAAAATGCATCAAATGACAATGTGACGATGTGAAAAGGGTCACTTGATGAACCTACAGAGAATCATCACCTGAATCTGCAGCTTCCCTCGGCTTTATGGAGCTTTATAGTGAGTTTCAGCTCATTGTTTAGCTGTCCAGCCCACAAATTTTCTGTTTTGGCTCACTCTGACCGCTCTCATAATGTTGTTTTCACTGTCCACTACCTGCTCAGCACCAAACGGCAGACAGTCACAGTCAGACAGTGACTAGCTGGTGAACACAGTGGAGCATTTAGCAGCTAAGGAGCCAGATATTTCCCTCAGGAGTTGGTGGAGACCAAAAACAGAGCGAGCAGAGAGGGAATTCTGGCCTTTATCAGGTGGCCAGAAACATGACTTCAAAGATTCACTGATAATGTTACTGTGTTACTGCAGAATGTGTTAATGATGTGTTCACGACTTGTTTCTGTTGCCCCCATGTGGCCAAAAAATCAGTTATTGCAGGTTTGAGGTTAGGCTCAAAAGGTTTATCAGAAGGCAAAACTGCACAGAGGTTTATAATACTATGCGACAGGATTTTACAAGTCTGGAAAGTTATTACAGTCATTTTATCATTGATAATTGCGAGGTTAACAGTAGAAAGTTGGCCTTCGTGTTACAAAATAATCTACCATGAATGTGTGCTACAACATATTTGATTGGCCAACACAACGCCTGTCCAGATGACAAAAAAAGTCGAGTCAGGTTCAACTTCTAGCCCAGCGACCCTGAGTGTTTTTGTTGGAGCCCTTTGTGCCCTCTGTGCTGAGCCAGTGCTCACAAAGCTTTAGCCTTTGTTCCTGACAGACATGAAACACAATTCACTAAAACTCAAACTTGTCAGCTAATCGTAAACATATGTCCTTTTTAGGCATTTAAAAAAATGACTGACGCTGTTGTTTTTCTTGGGAGGACAGTGTCGAAAAATTTGGTGTCAAAAATGGATTTGAAATGGAAACTTGCTCTGTACATAGAAAGGGATGAATCACAGCTTCAAAGAAAAATGCAAAAGCAACAGTTAGCGAGGGCCTCAGAAAAAGCAGAACTCAACCAATTTTAAAAATGTTTTTCTGGATCGGTCTTATCATTTTTGGGGCCTATGGGTGATATTTTGTTTGAACTTGAATTCGGCTTTGGAAAAGCAACCAAAAGGCAACAACAGCAAGCTTTACGAGTGTGAACCCAAGGAGAGGAGGTGATTGCCTAGTTCATGCCACAGGCTGGCCCTGGTGTATTGGTTTTGTAAAGCCATCAGACTTGAAATAGTATGTTGGATGCAGGTAAGGAATACACAGTGAAATGTTCTGTACTTAATCTAGAGCATCATGAATTATACACCTAAATTGTAGGATGAAAACACACCAGACTGTGGCTGCATTTTTGTTTTAAAACGCATAACTTTTGCTATGTTTACACCTAGCGTCCACACTACTCCGGCGTTTTCGAATCCCTAAAACGGAGACCTTTTAAAATGCTGCTGACCCCGTTTTAGTTTGAAATTTTCGTATTGCATTTTAGTGAGGACTGGCCAAAATGGAGATGTTCTAAAACGATGACGCAGACACCCACGTTCGCTTTCTTAATAACGAATCACAACACTTACTTTCAGTAACAGTTCCACCTGGTCGTCGGTCCAAGCAGAGAAATCTCTGCTCTTACTTTTCTCCATTGCTGTTCTTCGTTCGTAGTATTTCCTCCAACTAATCAACCAAAGCAGGGTAGACAATCTGCTTCCTGTTTGCACCGGCACGTGCATGCCCAGTACACGTGAATGGTCATGTGACATGCGTTTCTAGGCGTGTAGTATGGACGGAGATTATTTCTGAAACGGTGATAAAACGCTTGTGTGTACGGAGATCGTAGTATGGATGTAGCCTGTGTGTAGATGTGGCAGTGCTGTCTGTGCTGTGGGTGGGGGGCCACTTTGGGACCAGAATTCCAGGGGGGAGAGAAGCTATGAAGCGCTTTAGGAGATCTTTGACTCATGGTGGGACTCGGGGAGAAGATATTCAAGACTTCATTGCCAGAGAGACATCTGTGTCACAGCTGAGCCCTCCTCCCCATTAGCCTCCAGCATCTCCCCTCCCCTTTGTCCTACAAGTCCCAGTGGCCTTTGCTCTTCCAGTCCCCACTGAGGGAAGGGAGAGGGGAGGGTTTGTGCTGATAGACATTGATCCTTACGCTTTTGCTGGCTGTCCTTAAACACTTAACAAAGGGAGTGTCAGTTGGCTTTGGAAAAGAGTTGCACTTGTAATACCGCAGCTTGAAAGACTCTCATTTTTATATCAGTTTGGTATATACTGCATAATCTGTGTATGTTTGGACAGGGACACCTTTTTTTTTGTTGCACCAGAACATTAAATCTGAAATTATAATATTACAAACTTTAATTTGAGGAGATTTACTTCTAGACTGGTATGAACGACATTGAACTGTAGCCCTGTCACGTACTGTTCAAAAGTTGGGGGGATAATGTGGAAAAAAGGCCCTCAAACGCCCTGAATCCTTGTTTCATTTCAAATCCAATGTGCTGGGATAGAGCGCCAAACACAGTGTCACTGTCCTAATATGAGGAAAAAGAAATACTCATTGGTCCACATTAGTTTAAGGATGCAAAAAACGGTCTAACAGACCATAGACACCTTTGTATAAAAATATACCTTTTTTTTTGTTGCTTTTAGTAATGGCACCTTTCTTTATAATAGTCTATTAAACATTTGATAATTGCTTTGCGTACTTAAACCTCATTGCAGACATTACTATTTCTTTGTACTTAAGTGTATGATTTCTAATTCATCTTATGTGGGTAGCTTTCAAACTCATTCAAAACAGCCCTTATTGTCTATTCAGTAAGAACGCATTTGAAATCTTACATCTCTGTGGGTTTTATTATTATCTGGAGTGAAATCATTCAGCAAAAATGGCCATAAACCTAATTTGAATAAAGCCTTAAATTAGTATAAAAAGTATTAGAGGAGTATTTAGGAACAATGTTTCTCTTCTAAGCTGATAGTTTGGTCACCTGTATATAATCTATTTCATTGGAAAGAAATACTTGCACCAATAGATCTCCAGAATTTTGTCAGTATTTTAAAGTTTTCTACATTTGGTGATAAATCATATAAGAGGTACCAGTTACCAGGGGTTCACTGCATGGCAGTAGGTTTTGAATGTAAAATGATTACTCACTCCTTTTCTAAATTTTGGAATATGCATGACGTACAGCAAAGTTTTCCATATCAGTAATTCTTATAGAAAGATGTGTTAGATCAAAAACTCCTGCACACTTATCTCCTATTTATCACTGACATTTCGGTCCTCAGACTGTCATAAGGTGAAATTCAGATACACAAACAGCACCGGTACCAAATACAGTATATGTAAACATAGCCAGGTATGTTTACATATATGTTTTAAAAACCTTTTAAATAAAGTTTTTATTTTTATTTAAATTAACAAAAACTAATTGACACATATGAAAACCTGGTACAGGTATAGGTAGCCCTGGTTGTTTATTGGGTCTCTAGGTAAAATATAATGTGGATATTCGGAGGCAACAGAGCACATACAATGCACAGAAAGCGTGAGAAATGGGGCGTCAATGGGGGCCCACCAACATAGTGGGTTAATCTGGCCATGGTGGGTTCATTTGCCTTGCTTTTCTGGTATTGTACAGCACATATACAGTCTAGAAGATCTGCTCTATATGAAAAGCACCCTGAGATAAGTTCTGTTATAATTTAGCACGATATAAATAAAACTGAATTTAACTTATACAATACAGGGGGTGGACACAATGACAGCAGTACCAAATCAATCTAATACAGCAGTCCTGCAATAAATAACATTTTTGTCAGACTTATAATGCTCAGTTTTGTTAATAGCAGAGATTTAGTTTAGTTTTCATTGTATTGTAAGGTGTTCATATTATTTTGTCCACCCACTGTGCCCTTCTGTCTTCATTACCTGGGAGAGCGCATAAGCCAGTAGCCCCTTTCCTCCAGCAGGGGGTGGTATTAGCACTCGTTTCTTAGCTGGGGCCTTTTGGGATACACAGCTGAAATGCCAGCACTGCCTACAGAGAGAGAAAGAAAGGGGGGGGGGGTTCTAAACAACCCAACAGTATCAGACATGTAGTCTTAACAGAGTCAGGAGAAGCTGATTGTTATTCAAAGTTCTGTGTGTCAGGGTCGTTAAACGAGTCGATGACAGGGATTTCAACTGCAGCCTGCCGCTCGATCCCATGCCGTACCAGGAGCTCACATCTATCTCAATTCCCTCAACATATGTGTTTGAACGGGAAATAAATCATGGTTCATTATTGGAGTCTCAAAACACTGTCAGTCACTCCTGCTCATCACGGTTTTCTGTTTTCTTTGCTCAGCTTGCTTCTATTGTATTCTATTCTATTGTAAGACATTTCTAACATCATGTAGGCATTAAATCACCCATCCCTAACATCACCCCCTTTACAGCCTAATCCGAGTCTGGTCAAGTGAAAAAAAAAACAACTCCCACTGATCCACAGTTAAAGAAATAAGCTTTTTCTTTTTTTTTTATTCCAGTGGATTTAAAGTCAGTCAGGAACATTATCAGGCTGGGCCCAGCCAAGCAGAAACATTCCATAACCCCAACCTTCCCGCTGACCCCTCCTTTGCTTTTAACAACTGCCGACATAGTTTGGCTCTGTTATGTGATCATGCTTGGATGAAATCTGTCAAACAGCTCCCTGAGTTATTAGGCTGTCTGCGCCTGACCTTTCTGCAATCAAAGATATATGACTTAAGGGCTCGGATTTGCCATGGCAACGGCTCCAATTTGCCGCCGTGAGAAAAGGTCTAATTGTTGCAGAAATTTAATGATCTAGCCCCGACATCAGGGGCTGTGAGATTTTATGAACTGTTTACGCTATAATTTTCTTTTGTTAATGCATTCCGCCTTAACCCCTTCCCCGCTGGCTGCCTGCAGGGAGGGGAGGAGAGTGTGAGTGTATGTGTATGTGTGTGTGTGTGGTGAAGTAGGGAGGTGTGTATTGGGTGAGGGAGGGCGGCGATGAGGAGGAGGGTTATTTCTGCCCCCAACCTGTTAGCTTGTGTGTCTGGCTCCTCTTTAAAAAGGGCAGTTTTGTCTTTAAGAAAAGCAGCTGCCTGCCGCATTATCTGCTCTCAGCGATGTAGACATCAGTAATATATTCTACAAGGTCAAAGACAACTGAGATTAAAATGTCTAATCAGTTAATTTGTTTTATTGAGAAGGACTGCCGTGTGATTGGACACACAGAGAGATAGAGGGAAAGAGAGAGAAAGAGGGATAGGCGGAGGAGTGGGTGGAAGAATACGGAGAGATGGAGGGGAGGAGGTGCTCAGATTTGCACATTGGTATTTTGACTGAGCTTGATGCTGGAAAATATGGCCGTGCCACTCAGTTATAGCATGTTGATGAAGCTCTGACACCCTTTGTTTTTCTCCCTCGTCTCTCCACCCTCCTACTCCTCCTCCCCTCTTCCCTCTTGTCTCACCCTCTCTCACCATTCATTTTCAATCTATGGCACATTCATACAAGACTGATTTTATTAGTTGCTGAAATAGACTTATATTTTATATCTCATTAAATATTCAAAATAAATTCAGCATATTTGAGCTGTTCATACATATTCAGTTTCTGTAACTAGGATCAGAATATTTTGATTGAGCCTGTGCAGCAGAGACATTTTGAATTTCTTTTTGTGTGCAGATAATTCCATTCAGGGGAATGAGTTGAATCACAATTGATCTCGTTGTTTTCTTTTTCCTCCACTTACAATTAAATGTGGAGGAATATATTTCTATAGATGAAGTGGCTACAGAGGGTATTGGTTTGTGCAGGCCAGCACATCTAGCAGTTTGACTTCACCAGAGACTTGAAAAAATGTCTCCATAATGAAGACAGTGGCATTAAATCACTGTACTACTGTATGTATGTACGATATATGGGATACATGGGCAACCTGACTTATCACATGATATCATAAGGATTACTGTAATGACCTTTAATGCCTCATAATGACCTATATTGGCATGTAGGTGAGGACTGTGATGGAGCGCTTTCTAATTAATTTCATGAAATAAGATCTTCTAATTGGTTATATGTTACTGTAACTCACTGTGCTGCTTTACAAATGTAAGCTTCAAGTTGAGCTTTACCGCCATGGAAAGCATCGATTGCATTTTAACATCCCTGCACAACACATTGAGCAGGAATCTAAATAAGGCTATTGCAGAGTGGATAGTTCCTGGTCAGTATGATCTGAAGGGAAAACATAAATAAAAAATATGAAACATGGCGGTGGAATGTGTTGGTGAAACAAAACTTTGGTTTGTTAATTGACAGAAAATGAACCAGCAACAATTTTGATAATCGATTAATTGCTTAAGTCGTTTTTTCACAATTAATTGGTTCCAGCTTCTCACTTATGAGCTTTTCTGTGTATTATATAATTGTCAACTGAATATCTGAATAACTTTAGACAATTGTAACAGGCATTTTAATATCATTAATCAATTATTAAGAACATTTAAATAATGGATCGTTAGCTTCAGTCCTAGTTAAAATGCTTTTAAGGCAAGGCTTTAAAAGAATTAGATGAAGAACTGATTTTCTTGAAGGATGTGTATGCCAAAGTCGCTAAATATGTCTCAGTAAAACAAAACAAAACAATTAGTTTACTATGTAACTGTATAAGTAAATGCATGCACACATGTTTCGTACAGGTTTGCATGGCATACATGGAGCGTCTGCATTTGCATCCTCATTCGCAGTTCATCACTCTTCAGGAATATACAGAGGACGATGATAATGTAGTTAACGATACATAAATAGACCTTTTTACCCAGCCAATTCTATACCCTTAATAACAGAGGCTTTTATTAGTGCTACTCAACCACACCAATGTTAATATTAAAGTAATTTTTTAGTGTACCACAGTGAATTTTGCATGGTGGGGTAAATAAAATTACACTTCCTCTACTTTATGCTTAGATGCAAAGGCACTTCTTTCAGTCAGGACAGCATATTAGTATGTTTATGCATGCTCTTTTTTTGTCTACAGGCGTGTGTGAGTGTGACCTCCATTAGGAGCAGCTGAGGAGATCCATCCAGGGGCAGTTTGTTTTCCAGAGAGGAGCAGGAATGGTGGACGGCCCTTGATTTATTAGAACCATGAGCCAAGTGACCATGATGAAGTGCATTTCCATTTTAAAAGACTATACAGCTTCATCTGGAGAGGGAAGAAGAAAGTTAAAGGGCGGAGAAACACGAAGAGAATGGGCTGATGATGAGAGCGGAGCAGACTGCTGAGCTGCAAGAATCACAAAGACAGGAATGACTGGAGAGTAGAAGAGAGAAAATAGATGCAGAAAGTCAGTTTTTATTACATTCAATTTGAGAGATATTATAAAAACATATTTAGATGCACTAAAATGAGATATATTATTTTACGTTCCAAATCCTAACATGGGGATGAGTATGGTTGCTTGGGAATTAGAAAGAAGAGGTAAAAGAAAGAAAGAGAGAAAGTAAACGATTTAGAGATGGAGAGAAATACGTTTTTGGATGAGACGTTGATGTTAGATATTTATTCCTGTGTGAAGTTGATAATATAGAGTAATGCCTCATACTTTTAAGCAGGAAAATATTTTGGGGAAACCCTGCAATCATGCAAGGGTTTGCCAGTGCATGGGTGGCATGTCACAATGGACTCATAAGTGTCTCTGCCATCATCAAACTCATTCAAAATCTAAAAACATCAAAATGAAAATAAAATGAAAGACCTGTATGCGTGCGTTCTGTGTCTGTTGTGGGCTGCAGAGCTTGTGTGCATCCTTCAGATGGAGTGTAACAAACATGCCCCCATCCGGAGAAGTGATGGAGTGTTTCTTAAATGAAAATACACCTGTCTTTAGGACAAATATGTGCCACTAATTACCTGTCTAACCTAAATCTCTGGGCGCCAGATGTTGCTAAAACACAGCGAGACAGAGACAAATTGCAGCATGCTGTTGTAGCCCTGCACGTAAATATAGTAGAGGCTTAAATCATCTTTTCCTTGACCCTGTTAGAGAAGTTGTTCAATGTGATTTTGGAGTGTGCTGAATCTGTAGGAAACTAATTGTGAAGATAGGGTAAGGTATCGCAGTATCACGTAATCTCTCCCCTGCTCTCGCTCTCTCTCTCTCTCTCTCTCTTGACCAAGCCATAAGCAGGATTACATTTTGATCTGTATCCTTGCTTCCAATTCAGATTTCTATTTCAGTTATGTTGACTCACCCATATCATCTCCTCCTCCTCTTTTGCTCCTGTCTTGGTCAGATGAGAAGAGGTAGAAATAATTGTGCTTGATGACTTTCGATGCCTGATTCACAGAGGACCTTGAAAAACTTTCCAGGTCTAAGTTACAGTAACCCAATAAGAACCCTTTCATACAGCTTTTCCACTTAGTCCTCTAGATGCACCCTCCTCTTCCTCCTGCTCCTCACTTTTCTCTTCTTCTCACCTCACATCTCCGGTTCCGTCTGTTGCTCTTCTTCACAGCTCTTCTTCATAACAAAATAACTGAAAAACAAATAATACACAGTGTATGGTTATCAGTTGCCTTTTAACTAGTAGAACCGCTCTTTGCACCCAGAGCAGCTTTAATTATCTGGTATGTTTTGAGGCCAGAGTTTGCAGCAGCACCAGGAGCTATCAAGTCCCCTTCCCACATTAAACAGTTTTTAAAAAGTACTGATGTACATACAACTCAGGCAGGTATTTGGCTTCTGGATTTCTGAATGGGTTAAGCACAGGACATGGCTAAGGGGCCCAAGGCTCAGCTGCTAAACCAGAGCCTTTGTATGAAATAACTGTTGGAAAGTCAAAGAGCACAGTCAAAAGTAGGGATGTCTCGATCACCTTCTTTCCTCCTGGTGGGGGGCTGCTGCTACAGTATGTACGACAGGGGGGCCCTTTAAGTGTTTGCACCGAGGGGCCCATTAACTCAAAATCCGTCCATGGTCTCATGCTATAGAGTTTAGTGTGTTGCTTTGGGCTGCAACAGAAGAGAGTGTTACATTCCCATATCCAACCAAAATTCCAGTGTCGCGTGTGGTCATATGGTGGAAAATCTTTTCCACACAGTAAGTGTGGAGTCACTACAAGGACTGAAATCCAAACAGTGTCCTAAACAGCAGTGAACAGCAGAGAAAGTTGGACTGAGTGGAGTTTTAGCGCATAAAAACTATTCTCAGGCCAGGTTCAAACCCTGATATTGCCAAGCATCTACTCTTTCTTTAAGTCAGAAACTGAATCACGACCCTGACCTCTCACCTCTGTCCTCACTATGGATGGGTCAAGAGAAAAACTCCTTCCTTTGTGATAATGTGTTCTTTTAACATGTGTCTGTATATGTAAAGCTGTAATTCAAATTCATATTACTTTATTTTCCATGAGGAACTTCATTTATACAGTGGGCAAATAAGACAAATACAACAGTCACAGACAGTCATAGCACAGTCATGGCCATGATTAAGGCCTTGTTATGTCTGCATTAATACCATCAAGACAAAGCCCCTGCACATTCATCCTGTGCAGTTGGCAAATGAAGTGCCTCTGATTCTTCTTCTCTTAAATCCTATTTTCCCTTCCCTCTACCCTCACGTCTCAGTCTATTTCCTGACTGTACATATTTTAATTATAAGTGAAGGGGTAATAATAATAGGGGCACCACAAACAGCCATGTTCGGCTTTTCCTTAAAGGACAGGATAATGAGACGGAGTATCTATTTGCATAGCGTAATGTGTGTGTCTCCAGACGCTGTTAAAAGACACGTGGACCTCTCTCTTTCAGCCCTGGTGAGAGGTGGGGTGGAGAATCACACGGAGCTGTGTTTTTCAGTGTTATTTTTTTACCCCCTTCCCCCATTCACTTCCACTAAACAGCCTGAGGATCCCCTTCTAGCAGATGTAGGAATTTTGGAGCAGATCTTGTTGGGGAAGCATCTGGGTTAGGAAGTGCACACTCATTGGTGCATCAACCTGCCAATCTTAATCACAGATAACCAATATGCAGCAAAGGTAAATATGTCCATTAAAGGCCCCCAGGGGCGGGATTATAAGCAGCCAGCAGCCTATGAAATGCAGATTCCCCCATTCAGAATGCTACACACACCACTCTCCTGTGTGATATCAGCCATGAGCGCTCATTCTAATTATTTGGGCAAATGTACTAATTAGCTATCAGGTAGCTACCCTCCCCCCCCATCCTGCTTTATCATCCTCCCCCGACATCTTTTGTATTCAAAATAGGTTCCCAGCATGGTTGGAATTTTTCAGGCCATCAGCAAATATTTACCAGTTCCATCTCATTATGTTCCAGGCTAAAATGCTGGCTATGAATATCTTAAGGCCCCTGGTACATGCCATCTAAACTTTGCCTTGACCTTTTACTGCTGGCCGCCTGCACTGGCAATTGAGCTGCAGTTTCAATATGTAGGCACACATGCACATGCCCACACACTCACACAGTATCTGTGTCATCATGTCTCAGTGCTGTTTCGCTGTAGACTTAAGACTAAAGCAAACTGATGATTATGCATATGCACCTTCCTCTGCATAGTTAGCCTCGCCATCACTGCCTCCTGCTCTGATCAATCCATTAACTTACATCCTGTTGTATATATATGGTTTAACACGATCAACAGAAATGCTGACAGCTCTTATTTCTTTTGCTTTGGCGATTAGCAACTTCGTCCTTGTCAATACAATTGTAATGAATGGCCCAGATAAATGCGATTTGGGGGCATAATCATTTTTTTGTGATAGTTTGATATTGCTGGTCTGCATTTTTGCTTTAAAAGCAAAGTGATTAATCAATAATTAATTTTGAAGCAGGGGCCCTGATAGAGGCGAAACGATGAAAACATTTGCCATAAATCTGCACTTTATTGCTGGTACTATTGAAGGATTCGTGGCAACACCTCGTCAGTCTCCGTAAGTATGTTGTGAGCATTTTCTGTATGGTTTGCAGAATGGCTGAGAGAAAATATTCATGTGTCTTATTTACTGCCAAATGCCTTTTTATGCAGGGGGTATTTGTGCACTATTTTATTTAAGCTGGAAGCTCATCTCTGAAAAGTCTGATGGTGGTAAGGCAGCTGGAGAATCACAGAAGCGAGGGTGCTGTGGATGTTAGCGTGTAATCCTCTTTCTTTAAGGCTTTTGGGACTATGTCCTGTATTCTTGATGACTACTTACTGTATGAACTGGATGTGATTTTTCAGGCGCTCACCTGCATGTTTGTGGAGCATTTTCTCTCAACACTGGACCTGAGTATTCTGTTTAAGGTCACAACATCTATCAACTCCAGCAGAGGGTAAAGTCTTTGAAGGAATAGTTTCAAGGAAGACATTTTTGGAAATATGCTTATTCACTTTCTTGCCAGGAGATACATCAGAAGATTGATACCACTCTCATATCTGTGTGTTACTGTAAATATGAAGTGCCACAAATTCCACAAAATCTGATTGCATAGACAACCTGTGCTAAACTTAATACCCATCTCCGATATTTTACATATATCTAATATCAGTCCTGCTCTTCACTCGCTTATCTTGCTGCTTTATAGCAGCAGCTCTGACTCAGAATCTAGAGTGGCAAAACAAAAAGGGTTTTAGCCCCCAAAATATCCCTCTACATCATCATTTTAGATGTATAGGGGTGTGTGTGTGTGTGTGTGTGTGTGTGTGTTTAAAGGAGACAATGGTGTGAATTTAAAGACAATGCTGTGTGCTTGCTAGGGCTTTGATGCTGAGCCAAGCCAATCATTCCCAGAGGTATTTACCCCCGTCTCTTCCTACCACATTGTTAAACACTACCTCTGTACGTTTTTATAACACCATTGTTAAGCTCAATAGATTTTTATTTGGCTGCTTTGCACCCCCTCCACACACACACACACACACACACACACACACACCCACCCCTCCCTCCCTCACTCTCCCATACTCTTTCTCTCTGGCTAGCTGTGGTGTTTGTGTGTTTGCATTGCCCTGTCCTTTCACCTGGAAGTGTCTAGGTGTGTATTTATAGTTCCTTAGACAGCAGACATGAGACCCAAGACCAAACATCCTCTTCCTCTCTGGAAATCGCAGACACTGGAACTGCAAAATGTTGACTCTGACATAGTCTTGTGTCTCTTCTTAACATAGTTTTGGTTTGTGTGTGTGTTTGTGAGCGACACTCTTATTTGTTAATTTGTTAATCCAACCACAAGCTCCTCAGTGGGACAACACAATTTGTGTTACCTTTTATCATTATTTAACCTACATCAAATCCTTCATTTTTAAAAAAGAATCTGTCTTAATTTCTGTTATGTTCTCAAAGAAAAGTCAACTGAAGACATTTATTTTGACCAACCCAGAATGTAGCTTCAACCTAATTTAAAGGGTCTGTAAGTGATATCAGCATTTTTGCTAACTTAATGTCTGTTCTTGCAGACAGTTTTTTCATCACTTACAATAAATAAACATACTGATTACATACTGACACATAAGGAGTCGGTCTAGACCTGCTCTTTATGACAAAGTGCCCTGAGATAACTTTGTTATGATATGGCGCTATATAAATAAAACTGAATTGAATTGAAGTGAATTGATTAATTATTTTAGATTATAGGTTGTTTTTTTAATGTTTTTTTTAAATTATGGAGACAATATTGGAGATACGTATTACTAAATACAAGTTTTAGAGTTTTAGTTGTTTTTTTTTAGTTTTAGTATATTTGGGCAAATTGGGATCTTGTCTGACCAACTGCAGACAGATTTGTGTGCAAATGACTATCGACACTAACCCCAAGGTTAAAGTGTCTCTCCATTTAATTTAGAAATGTCTCCAGTATTGTCTAATATATTTTCTCTCATGTTTGGAGTAAAGACATATTCCATTACGCATTTCACTTATTCAGTTTCACCCAAGGCAAGTTGTATGACTCGGAGTGGAGGGACGTGGATACCCATGTTACTGGTCAAACACTCTATTTCAGTGATGGCTGCCAGAAAGTTAGTTAACACTTATTTTAACAAAAGAAATAACGCTTACAGCACCTTTAATGACTTTGTTGTGTTGTTTTCAATGTGGTTCCATTGAATAACATTGCATGTTTATAATTACATTTTCTTAAGTTAAATAACCAAGGTTTAAAGCATTAATGTCTATGTACAAAAACTAACCATATAGGCTATCCTGTGAAAAACTTACAGCTGCTTTTGCATTGCTCCAACACCAAATGTTTTGTTGGTGAGGTTTGAGTTTCTGTAGGTGGTGCTCTTGTCTTTATCTGGTCTGGACTCTCCAGATTACCAATGCAACTACCCAGTTAGCCTAACTACAGTTCCTCTGTTAATGCTAGGGATACACCAGTCTGATCCACCGGATTGGTATGGGGGCCGATTACTGACTTTATTAAGCAGATCGGGTATCAGCCAGACTTGACGGCTCTACATCAACATCACTTTGTCAAAGCCTTTATACAATTCAGTGTTCACATTTTCGGTTGCAATTTTCAAGGTGGGCTGCCGACCCAGTTTTTAGTTCTATAGCAGTCCCTAGCCTCATGTTACGTTACATAAAATGATCCCAATTAGTTTCTTGTAGTGAGGAATACAGATTTAAAATTGTATTGGATTGTAAAATGGTATTAACAGATACCCAGAGTTGTTTTATTGGAATTGGTATTGGGAAAGTCCCGGGCATCCCTAGTTTATGCCAAGCAACCAACATGTCGAATATATCACAGGAAATGCTTTCCTATAAACGCCCCAGACACAGACTGAACCCCAACATGAATATGTGTGTGAAAAGATATCAGGTAGATTAAGATCAAGATTGGTCTACATCTTAGTTGGTGTACAGACACACATACATTATGTGTGATAAGATCAGGGAAAACCCAACCAATTAACAGCATGCATCAGAAAACTCTGTAGACAAGTTGAGTTCTCAGCTGCTTGTATTATTTTTTTTTAAATTCAGGATTGAATTATCCTGATTATTTTAATGTCTCATAGTCTCATATTCTGAATACATTTGCCTTTTTTTAGGTTAATGTCAGACTTTGTGTCACTCTTACGTTGCCATTCGTCCAACGCTCGATGGCTACTCCTTGTGCCGGAGAGTGGAAGAATGGATGGATAGGGGAGGATGAATTTGAGAGACGAGGGGAAGTAAAAGAGAAGAAAGTGAGAAAGGGGTAAGGAGAAAGGCGGTTGTGCTTCAGCCATCTGTTGTGTGTTCCCCAGCAGCAGCAGCAGCAGCAGAGCAGAAGAAGGTGAGGTCTGTCCACATCTATCCTCTGGCCACACATCACAGGCCCACCGTTGGCCCAGTGTCGGCCCGCTGTCTCTCTGTGTGCAAGTGTGTGTGTGTTTGTCTGCGTGTGTGTGTGTGTGTGTGTGTGTGCATTATGTGGCCAGCGTCGACCCCAGACACGAGCTGCTCTGGCTGATTTAATGAGAAGGGCTGGGTTGCCATGGCTAGGGCAGCCACTGTCTCTTTCTCACACACACACACACACCGCTTGACATGCCCAGCCGATTCCCCACCACTACACGTCACTCCCCTCCAAAATCACACACGCTTGTCGAAACTCACACAGCTCTCCTGGAAAGTCGTGGGGAAAAGATGAAAATGGAAAAGAAAAGGCTCATCCTGGATGCGTCGACCTTTCTGCATTTTCACGTCTTTGTGGAATTTGGGTGCATTTCGAACGAATGGGGGCAAAAAAATGCGAATGTGCGTGAGTATGAGAGACTTGCCTGGTCCCTCGCCTGGCCAGCGAGAGTGGCAGTGTTTTAATGATGCATCTGCTTGTGTCAAATGATTCTGGGCACATGGCGAAACCCAGAACTGCTGGCCCTTTGATGTCACTGAGCACGCACGCACACACACACTTTCTTGAAAATACTCACACAAGCACTTCTGCATGCGCCCACACACCCTTTCACATAACACACACACACGCACACTCCCATACAGCTATGTACCGGGCAGCGGTTCACTCGGGCCCCCTCTGGTGCTGTGGTGGCTGGTTTTAATGTCCTTGCCTAATGATCTGGCACGCGTCGAAAGGTAAATGATAATTTGCTTTAAGTGGAGCCTTTAGGCGGAAAAGCCTTGTAGGGCTTAGCTCTCTCCCTGACATGACAGTGTTTACCACAAGCAGCCCTCGACAGATTTCATTTCAAATATGATTTCTTTATGAAAATCCATTGGACTGACACCCTGACTCCGCTGACTTGCATGAACAGACATACATTTGTATTTGTGTGTGTTTGTAATTCTGAGAGATCCTCCATGAAGATGTCCAGAAGACGACTGAAGACGATTCAGTTGGAAACGGACGCCGGTGGACGGACACAGCAGCAAGAATTACCAACCGAGCAACGGAGGAGAAAATCACTTTTTTTTTCTCTGGGAATGATTTTGAGGCTGTGAAAGCACATTTCTGAGGAGACAGCGCGAACATGCAGCCTTAGTGTCGTGTCTCTTTGTAGGAGAAATCTGGGCAGTTTCAAATGAGTTTCTCATCACTGAAAAGGGGACTCATTATCACTTTTGTATACTCTCTCCGTTCCATTCTTCACCAGGCTTTGTAAGCACAAAATGTGCTAAAGCAGTTTTTTTTTTTTTGTTGCCCAATTCTCCTCACTTGTAATTCAGTCAGGAGTTACTTATGTGATGAGCGAGTGGAGAAACTGCTGAAAGTAAATGTCTTAACACCACCAACATGTTGTGATTGTGACAGCTTTCTGTATTTTGCATCTGAGCAAAAATAGAATTGATCCCATTTTTGTTGTGCCAGATACACAAACCGTAAACACAAAGCATAACACCACCAATTTTCAGTATCTGGTTAAATACTTTCCGCTCATCAACCACTTACTGAATCACAAAAACTCGTTCTAAATGAGACACCATCAAACACCAGCAACATTGCTCCGCCACTACAACTCAAGGGTTTTATTTGTGAAGCCATTCACAATGTGAATGAACTGATCGCAGACAAGGAGATATGAGGATAGAAGGCAGTGTAACATGAGCAGAAAACAGACAAAGAGTAGAGGTGAGAGTAAACATCAAAGAAAGGTGAGGAAAATAGACGACAGCTAAGTAAAATAGAAGGGAGTTTAGATCAGCGGAAACATGACAAGGAGGTGAGTACTTGACAGCTGATCACAACACGCAGCTGTAGGGTGGATGTCTTGTCCCCTCTCCTCTCCTGCCTCCTACTTACTTTCATCCTTTTCCCTTTGTATCCCCTCTTCAACAAGTTTTCCTTCATCTACACCCCCTCCAAAGAACAAATCACACCTCTTCCAATCCCGACTCAAATATTGCGTATTCAGAATCGTCTTTCACACATCCACACCTTCAACCTCTCAACACCTTTACCATACCATCTCTACTGAAAAAAATTGCTTTGTAACACGGCATTTAACCTATGTGGCAACTTTGTTCACTCTCATTGCCAAGTAGCCAGTCTAACTGTACTACCCAGTCTAACTTTAGGCTGATTTTAGTAAACTACAGTCATGCTTACCGACTAGGCTGGTCTGTGTTGGTTTAAACCACACTGGGTCTTAAATTTAGTTTAGTGATTTCCTGTGGATGGAAGTGTCACCACACATGACAAAAGCAAAATGTCTTTTGACCAATATGTATGGACTCTCAATTATTTATTAAGCTGAATACTTCCTATAATACTGTGTGATGGGTGTATTTTTATATGTAACGTTTTCCCACTGCAGCAACATTTGGTAAAGTGATTTAATATTTTTCTAATGCAATGAATCTTTTAAAAAGCCCCTGAAAATGTTCAAATCCTCAGTTTTTCATAATAAAATGACTGAACAATGAGCTAAATAGTAAAGTTGAAGTCTAAAACTCCTTACTGAATCCCTGACTGGAACCATTAGAAACTGGCATGGGATGCGCACGGCCCAGGACAAGTAACCGCTGCCGTACCACCAGACTACAGAGCAGCTTCTTTCCTCAGGCTGTGAGACTCAACTCCACCTCATCCTTCGCACTACCAGTTAAAAGATAATATCCTCATAGTCTGTTAAACAGGAAATTCATAGTCTGTAAGAAGTGTCATGATGTGGACTCTTTGTTGGTTCCTGTTTTATTTTGAAGTTTGGTCTTGTCTCATGTTTCCTGTGTTCCTGCCCTCGTGTCTCTGCCCTTGAGTGTTTTCACCTGTTCCCTGTTACACACCTGTGCCTGATTCCCCTCGTTAGCCTTTCCCTACTTATGCCTGTCCTTTTCTTTTGTGCTCTGTTGGGTCATTGTCTGATGTCATGTGTTCAGTGTCGCCGTGTTTCCATGTTGGATGTATCCTGTGCGCCGTGCCCCTTGAGTTTACATGTGCCTGTGTTTGGACTTACCTGTGTTCACTGGCTTGCCTACCTACCTGTACTAAAAGTAAGGAATAATAAACCTTTGAATGGCTTACGCCTCCACGTATGTCTGCATTTGGGTCCTTCTCCTGCTGCTCCTGAACATGTACCGTG
Organism: Maccullochella peelii; assembly: GCA_002120245.1. Lineage (NCBI taxonomy): Eukaryota > Metazoa > Chordata > Actinopteri > Centrarchiformes > Percichthyidae > Maccullochella > Maccullochella peelii. The sequence continues at coordinate 34,540 of LKNJ01002511.1, forward strand.
ACAATAAGGTTAATATTTAGTGAGAAAATTACATTTATTCAACATCATACATACATACATGAGTAACTCTTGTTTAACTATGTTAAATATTATGTTAAAACAGTTAAAATCCATCACAGGGTAAACATTTTAAAAAGTAATTTACTGTAAATTCTCAAACATGATGCCTTTCATTATATTAACTGCAGAGGGTACCAGGCCTTTATTTGAAGCATGCTTGTCTTAGAGACAGGCCTTTATTTCTAATTCCCTCTGTTTATGTTTATATATATATATATATATATAGTCATATTTAGGTATGAGGCCTCCTTGTTTTCTGGTTTGCTACCATTTGCCCTGTTAAAAGATTTGTTACTGCATTATGCTGTTAATACAAACTCAATACCTGTATCCGTTTCAAATTAAAAGGCCTTTACAGTTTCAGTGGACAGAAACCCTAAATTTATTAACATTTGCGGGACCGTGTTGTTGAAAAGCCAGTCACTTGCATGGTTCCCATACGATACTTCAAATGTAGATATTGTCATCTTGTGGCACTACAAACTACAAAACAGTAATGTCCCTACAGTTGGGACATTAACATACACCTGCAGGGACTGAAATAGGACTATAATACTTAAGATGACTTATCCAGAACAACCAAGTGTTGAAAATAACATTTGTATATTATTGAATGTATTAAATTAAAGCAAAGTAAATGTACATTATGTTTATTTGGCATGCACTTTATATGACAGGCAGTGGGAGTTTATCCACCCTTGTTTTTTCCCCACCGACAATCACGCCCCACTACTGGCTTTTATTTGAGGAAATACGGTATTCCACATTGATTCTTTACTGTTTAATTTAAGATGCAATAGTGTTAATCTGTGATCTGTAAAGTGGTCTTAATCTGCTACCCCGAGGTCGACTGCTAGAGTTAAGTTTTGTTGTGTGGTAAAGCCTGTGTGAACAAACCCCCCGCTGTTAACAGAGTACAACGCCAAGTGTGCCCACCGTTTTGTGTTTTCTGTGAATTCACATGTCCACATATACATACATAATTTGCACTGTAATCTATATAATGTGTTTTATCCATTTTACTGAGTTTTTTAGTTTTGCTTTGTGAGAGTTTACTGAGCCATAGCTGCTTTCCAGTAGTAATAAGAGAAAACAATTTGAATTGTGAAATGTCTCAGGAAAATATTGCATTTCAGTGTAACATAAATAGGGTATGTATTCTCCTACAACACATTTGTTTCCTGTACATAATGTTTACTTATGTACATGTTTACATAATTGTAAATATGTATTTATGTTTAAACATTTTTTATGTCTTCTAAATCATTCCAGGAAATATCATGTCACCCTATCAGCCTCGTGGTTATTTCTCCCCATTTTTCACAATTTCATTTCTTTCCTCTAGGACGCTTCCTTTTAACAAAGGTCTTGACAAAACATCTTTCTCCTGCGTTATACTTTTTATCTCTTTACTTGTCCTAAACTGGTGGGAAAAGGCATGCTTTTAAGAAGTGATGGTGGTAAAGTGATGGGAAAATGTGATTTCCAGGCATTAGCAGTACATGTGTATGGTTGGAGTAGCCGCAGGGAAAGGAGATGCTGTTGCTTTAGCTGCTGATTTCTTCCTGCTACGGGCGAAGAGAGGGGAGGCCCTAGGGGCACAAAGCCTCGGGAAACGTCTGGATATCTCTTAAGAGGCTGTTTCCCCCCAGCTGTAATGGAGCGTGGAACATAGAAAAAATGTGTATTTGTAGCATAAAGTTCACTTTATGATCACTTAACTGTGCGGATCAGGAGAGAGACAGAGATGCTGGGTTTACACACTAGGCTTGAAGTATTGCTCTTAAGGCGTTTTATGGCAGCAGAAGCAAAACATAAGCACATGAGTGTACATGTGAGTACATTATAATTATCATAAACAAAGAATGAATGCAATTAGAGCAGCAGCTAATGATTATTTTCACTATTGATTAATCTGTGAATTCATATTTTCACTTAACTTAATTGTTTAGTCCAGGAAATCAAGTCATTAAAGGGAAATCCTCAAATTCTTCATATTGACATGCTTGAGGAATAAATCAGTTGTCAAAACTGTATTTTCTTTCATCAGCTAATCAGTTAATGAACAAATGAAAAATAATGCCTCAAATTCATTCTAAATTACATATGAAACTAACCATTATTTTCAGTTTTAGGCTTAGAAACTGCTGACAGAGGAGCACTAGATTGTTTTAATATAGTTATTAGTACCTTACCCATTCAATATGTATTCCTTTGCACTGTTTGCATTTGTTTACAACCTACAAACACTTGATATTGTATGTTGTTGCTCGTGGTTGCTTTTTATATTTATACACCTATTTTTCACCTACTACCAGCTTTGTTGTCCTTATTTTTGTCTATTTCTTTCTGTAAATTGTTCTGTGTGTAAGTACATTGAGAGCAAATTAAAACTGGAGTCAAATTCCTTGTATTTGTACACATACATGGCCTTTAAAGCTGATTCTGATTTTTTTTTCCCCGTTACTTTAGGGGCACTCTAACAAAGGTCCAAGAGAATTGGATTCTACATTTCCCATAATCAAACCAAAAGTATATTTTCCTGTGGGACCTGCTTCTTAAATGCCCACTTCTTTAAAATCCACACCCCCATTTTATAGTCTTAAAGTTATTTTCTCAGATTTGACAAATCTCGTCCAGAGCCACAGAGGACATTATAAAATAGTTTGACACACTGGCTTGTGCTCTTTTAATGCTTTTGCATTAAATGATTATTTTGGCCATTTGAGGAAAAGTATAACCATAGAAAGAGCTGCCTATTTTCACATCCAGCAGATACGGAGCAACATTAGCATTCACTTGTAGTCATGTTTGTGTCCACCTGGCGAATATTAGTCCAGTATTTTCTCTCCTTTTAGCTCTATTTGTTGTCCACCAACTACAGAGAAACATATCTGGCTATGTTCACCATCTAGTTGCCAACTTGTCTGTCTGGCGTTTGGTGCTGGGCAGGTAGTGCACAGTTGGGTTATTAGAGCTTTTTTGCGGAAAACGACTGCCTGCTGTGTCTGAAAACGAGTGAGAACGGTGAGAGTGAACCAAAAAAAAAAAGTAAAGCTGTGTGCTGTAAAACCAAAACAATGAGCTGAAAGACGCTTAAAAACTCCTTAGAGCTGAGGGAAACTACGGAGCTGGGTGGCAATTGTGGAATCATTTCACATTACACATAGTGAATTGATCCATAATAATCCAAAAATATTGCATATAGCAGCTTTAATGACTGGTAAACTGATCTTTGTTTGTAAAATTGGTGGACCTCTCCTTTAAGCGGTAAAGTAAGTAAGCAAAAATGATTATTTTTTCATTAATTTCATTAATTAAGTGAAAGTTTTTGATAAACTCTTCTGCTCATGGCAGACATTTTGCTCGTGTCTATGTTCTTTCAGTGGCCTCCACCCAAGTCAATTTATTTAAAGAAACTGACTAACTCCAATTATGTGGGACCCCTCCTTTGATACGCTATTCCTTTCTTCGCTAGCCATCTTTGATTCCTGGGCCGATCCGCCTCTTCTTGCACACAGCTGCCTCCTCGCTTGTTGTTCTTGGCACCACATTCAAAAGTCCTCCAGCCTTTCTGTGGTCCTCTCAAAAAAGAAGAGGGAAATCAAAAGGCTTTCGCAGGGCTCTGTCGACATGAACATCGCTGAACCTTCCTTGTCTCTCAGACGGCGAGTGGAGTTGCTGTATGTAAGGAGAGGAGGGGGTGGGGGGGGGGTGGAAGCCTCCGACCCCTTTTGGCTCTTTGTGTGTAAACGCAACAGAGGAGGCTAAGGGCCCTCTCCTTTTCCAACATAAAGAGCCCAAGGTTAAAGCTCAGTCACTGATCCCGTTCCAGCAGCCACGTTCCTCCTCTCCTTCCCCTTCCTCGTGTCTCATGCCATGCCATGCCATGCCATGCTATTCCTTGCAATTCGTTGTCGGCCTGACACAAACAGGTGCTGTTTGTCTGACCTTGACTTTTTGAAGAGACTATATATTTAGCAGGCTCCTCCCCTCTTGTTGATAAGCACTGTTCCCCTTTCCTCTCCTCTTCTTTCCTTCCATCTTTCCCTCTGTCCTCCATTACAAAGCACCTTTATTCTTCATTTTCGTGTTGTCTTTGCTGTCAGATTACACTGTGGATGGATGAGATGGTGACTGCTTGGGCACAGACACGTTGATCTAAATTGGCTGATCAAGATTACAGTCAAAGTGCAGGATTTTTATTCAGACTAGATTTTATTCTTATATTTCACATGTAAATGTCCATCCTACTTTGGTTTTTCAGGATCTGTGTATTTTTAATTCATTGGTAATCCAATGAGGAGATTCGTGTGAGGAACCATTGATTAGTTTGGAGCCAAACATAAAATTGATTTCTGATATTTATTAAAATGTGTAAAATTCACAAGATGCCCCCTAGTGGTTTGGGGCAAAATACCCTGGGACATCTTCCCCCACACCTACAGTATATTTTTCTATGTATTCTGATGTTTGTTGATGTGAATAAAATATACAAATACCATGATATCTGAATTAAGACCTTATATCATTACCATGTTAGGATGATACTGCTTCTAGATTATTTGCAAGACCTAAATGTAGAAACATGTCGGTGTCAGAAATATTGGTTATTTTGTTTCATTTGAGGCCTAAATCCTTTCAATCTAAACCTCATTAAAGTAGCCTATTTGAACTTTAACTTAGTCTTAAATATGTCATTGTCCTGTTACTTCAACGCCATGCACAGTTTGTACGTCACCTGGCGTTTCCTAAGCTCATTTTATGTTTCTTTCTTCTCTAAAGTCCTGTAGTCAATCAGAACATGTTTCAGTGCCTCTTTTTGCCTTTTCTTGTTTTATTAATCAATGTGATTTCAAATTGTTGTTTGTTTTTACTGTAATTGTTTTTGTGTGGATGCCTGGAAGACTAGCGACCACAGGTGTTTCTATTATTTTGGCCTCCACGTTTATATCAATGAGGGTAGGTTGAGTAACAGAAACACCTCTCTGTATAATGCTAAACAATTCAACAGCACAACAAACTGCAGCCTCCAAAATAATAAGGTTGAATCAACACCTCTTTAAAACAGTTTCGAGAAAAACTGAACATTATAACCTTCATGAAGGTAGGGTTTATTGCAGGCCTGTTGGATTAGACTGCAATAGTTTTAGCTAGATGTACCTAATAAACTGGAAACTGATTTGTGTGTTTTTGGAAAAATGTTTGTTCCAAGTGTAACTACAACTCATGTAGCCAAACTTTGCATTCAGGCAAAGCCAATAAAATATATTGTATCGTTTTAGAGAGGTCCCTTTAAGATGGCTCCACACCAATTTGAGAAATGTACATGAAACAAGTGTGGGCTTGTTCTCCTCTTAGTATTAAAAAGTATTAGTAGTAGTGAGTAGTAGTATTAAAAATACTCATTAGGAGTAGTAGGCTATTCATGCTACTCATAATAGTTATTATATGTCGTCCCTCATCCTAAACTATTTCCTGATCTCAATTTTTACATATTTTTCACATCAGACGAAAAGCAAAGGTGCCATCTTGGGTCCTGTTAATCAGAACGCTGGGTTGTTCACTGCATATGTCTGGTAACTGGGTGTAAATGTGTGTAGCTGTTGTGTTGTGGCCCTGCAACGCATCCTGTGTGATAATAGACCTGGCAGCAAACAGGGCAAGGAGGGGGGGATAGGAGGGCGTTGACGGGACACAGCACGTGTGTGGCATATACATATTCACATGGGTGCATATACATGTTCATATGCACGTGTGTGGATGCCTATGTGTGTGACTGGGCTCGTCGGTTACCAGGGAAATGGATGTGTTGGCCTCATCAGAGAGTCTCCAGCTGGTGGAGAGGCTTCGGAAGCGGTGCCTTGGCAGCCGCCCGGTCAGGGGGGAGTTTGCATCTGTGCTGCCTTGGCACTGGACTGGATTGTGGTTGTGGTGGATGGAGGTGGATGTGGTGTGTGTGTGTGTGTGTGTGTGTGTGTGTGTGTGTGTGTGTTTGTGTGTAGGGGTTTGTGTGTTGAAGGTTCAGGGGGCTGAGGGCCACCCCTTTTCACCTCTCAACAACCCCTCACCTCACTGCCTGCACGTTTGTCTTTCTATGCTTCTGAGGACCCGGATTGATATAATGCATTCCCTAGCCCCTAACCCTGACCGTAACCAGCACCACGACCTACATATAGGTCTGTCTGGCATTTGGTGCTGAGCAGGTAGTGTGCAGTGGGTTTTTAGAACCTTTTCATGGAAATCAGCTGCCTGCAGTGCCTGCAACTATGTGAGTGAACCAAAACAGTAAACCATGAGCTGAAACTTGTTATAAAGCTCAGTAAAACCAAGGGGAGCTACAGATTTGGATGATAATTCTCTGTAGCTTCATCACTAACAGCAACCATTTTCATGTTGTCACATTGTTTTCACATTGTCATTTGATACATTGTTATTATAAAAATATTGACTGTAGCCGTTTTAATCTTAAAACCACCTCTTAACCTTCAAACAGTCCTTTGAAGTAGTGAGGACTGGCCAAAATGTCCTCATAATGCAGAAATGTCCTCATCCCGATGGTTTAAAACTGAAATTAGTCCTCACAAAGATAGCTGGTGTGACTGGGCTTAAAAGCCCTGCCAGATTTTTAAACGGCGAAATTTTGCAACAAAATCAAGTCATTTAAATGCAGCGATCAGTGGATTCGTTCGTAGGGGCTAAATAAATTCTACTTTGGTGAGCAAGCAGTCTTGACAGTGCAGACCTTTTGAGGGAACAGAGAGCTGGAGACTGCAAAAAGGAGGAAGCTATCACAACTTATTAGCTGTGTTGCACCATCTTCATTCCTATATGAGTGTTTTTGTGTGTATATATATGTATATATGTATATATATATGTGTGTGTATATATATATATATGTGTGTGTATATATATATATGTGTGTGTATATATATGTTTGTGTGTATATATATATGTTTGTGTGTGTATATATATATATGTGTGTGTGTNCCGATTCTGATACACTGTGATTACATTTTCAATAGATACTATTTAAATGCTAACTAGTGTGTGTGTGTATATATGTGTGTGTGTGTATATATATATATGTATATATATGTGTGTGTGTGTGTGTGTGTGTGTGTATATATATGTATATATATTAGTATGAATGCCATTAAAACTGCTAGAGCCACGACTCACACTTTAAAGTTTGTATTTGGTTCTTCTTCTGGGCCACCATATGTCAGTGTTTACCTTTGGGATGTGTGGTGCATTGAAGTGTTTTTCCACCGGTTTGTGGCCTGCACAGAAATGTCATCAACCATCAGTAAAACATAAGCAGTCCATGGGGATGAGAGGCTGAACCTATTTACCACATTTCAAGCCACAATAAACAATCTTCAAGGTTGAAAACTGCAGTGTCCTATTTCATTTGGTGCTGAACCATGGAAGCTGTCATTACAATTTAACATGAGGGTCCACAGTATGTGAACCTACTCTAGTATACTGAACCTAGAGTTACCATGTTTTCATGCTTTGTTAAGGAAGGAAAATGTCCAGTTGAGCTGCTGTTGACTGTTAAAAACAGATCAGTTTACAATCTGTCGTGTCAGTTACAGCACTGGTATTTTAATTTATACATGAGATAGCATTTTACACACTCTCACGCATACACACATATTACTGGCACTTGCTTGCTTTTGGATAGATAGCCTCTTGTGTAAAAAATGTCAAGGGTCCTTATGAAAGGATAGGTACGGATTTTAGCAGGTCAATATTAATCCAATACTCAATGCCATATGTACATTGATTGGCCGCTGTTATCATTCCTTGCCTCCATACTGGCCATGAAGATACCCCTTTCAAGAGCGAGTACACTATAAGGGATGGGGAACAAAATCCAAAGTTTTAAAAGGCTTCAGTAGTGTGAGTTTGTCAAATTTAAGTGGGTATATTCTAGGGATGCTTGATCCAGCTTTTCCCCTACCGATTCCGATACCTCAACTCAGGGTATCTGGACCGAGACCGAGTGACCAAGCTGATACTAGTGCTGTCTTTTCTCCAAACTTAAAATCTGTATACCTCACTGTGTGGAATATTTTTTATGTAACGTAACATGAAGCCAAGAATTGCTGTGGTCTAAAATATTGAGTCGGAGACCCACCATGACTGAACTGTTAGGGTAAACACCATTTTATAATGACATTGACATAAGAGTTGTATTTAATGTGGACTGGTCACATCAGGCTGATACTCAGTCTGCTTAATTAATAAGGGTTGCAGTCCATTTAGTACAAAATGTGCTCTTTGTGTTTCAGTGTTTCCTTGCTGAGCTGTGGCAGAAGGTTACTTCCTGGTACTACTGCCAGGGCAAAGAGATCCATTTGATTTGGCTAACTCAGACTGCTGAAGCCTCACATTAGTGCCGGCCGAACCTTGGAATGCATTTTGGCTTCGAACGACAACTGTGGACTTTGTCCCCCATCTTTGACAGTGCTGTCACTATCTGAAGAGATTGCCTCATGGCCAGTATGGATAGGAACATGAACCCTATTAACCCACGTTTCCACCCAATCTCTGTTCAATGTGTCTTTTTCTAATCATTGAACAGATATTAGGAATACCACTGTTGGACCCCATATTTGCATTTTATTTAGAAATCTGCAACATGGTATCCCAAAACTGAAATAATGAAGGTTTTGAAGCTAGATTTTGACTCAAGACAGAGCCTGAAGACCATGTAAAATTACTTTTAGGAATAAAATGTATTCGTTTCTGCATTCTCATGGTTAAATGACCCTGGCCTTTTACCCACGCCTTTTACATGTGAGGAGGTGACTACTCACTCGGAAATATGATAAAACCTTTGTTGTTTAGACTAGATGGTTAAGAAGAGCCATGCACGCCTCTAATTGTGTCCTTGTTTTCTTTGGTCAAACTAGACTGGAAAGATTTTTTGGAAAGATTTTTCAAAACCTATACACCAATTTACTCCTGGCTCCAGCACTAATTAAATACATTCATTAAGAGAACAGAGGCTTTTTTCAATATACTTATCACAAACCACTTGACATACAGTATAGCTGGATTTATACTTGCTGCAAGAGGTTAACGAGCAGCTTGTCGTAGCTCCTTAAGGCGTAGGTTTTTATTTATATTTCAGCGGGGGAATTTATCCGTTGAATTCACCAACGCAATGCTTGACAGGTGTATTGTACATTATCAGGCTGGGCTACAACATGCTTATATAACTAACCCTTACTGAATAGGAGTTCTGCCACGCTATTCTGCGTTTACCTTCTTTCATTCACTGCGGTACAGAGCCATGATCGCAGCTACCAGGCAGTTTGTAGTGGAGGTGGTTTTGCTAGATGTGTGTTACTGAAAAGGAGTCTTCTTCAATGTATTTAACATTGTCTTAACTATTAACAATCTTTACCGGCATCATAAACTTGTAGGAGAAAACCAATCACCATTCTTGCCATCCATGTGGTATCTCTGTAGCTGCTGTAGCCGCTACGTGTAGTTACAGTTTAGGTGCAGCGCATATCAGCTACAGTGTAGCTTCAGAGCATAAGCACGTAGCCGCCTTAGGTATGCTGTACGCACAACTATAAATACAACTTAAGGCTTGCGGTTTGGGATGCCATGGCAGTTGCCTGCTTTGCATGGTTGCAAATTCAGCCTTGGAAAGGAGGAATGATTACATCAACCAATTATTCACTCATGGCATGAAGGTATTGTATTAAGACTGACATGAAAAATATCTGAACCTATCCTTTAAGCACCGACAGCAACACATCTAAAGTCATACTTGCGTCAACCCCTCTCCTGCTGTGATGTGCTGTACTTGTATAATAACTTACTGATCAAACAGAGACACACAGTTACAAACATAGGCAGCTGTTATCAGAGATCCTGTTCTGGGTCTGTGGGGACAGAGTGCACAGGATGTGAACCAGCCATTAAGACATTCCCTGCATATGATTGGTTTAGATGTTTTAAGATGTCCAGACCCAGCACACAATAGATGAGCAGAATCCCAATTAAAATTTCATCCACTTTTTTAAAAATTTGGGTGGGGAAAAAAATAACAAAGTCCTCTTGCACTGGATTTCTTGCAGAGCTAAAAAGCCATGCTGAATTTGTGTGTGCTGACATCTATAATCAATCCTCCAGAACGGGGATGGGGTTTGATACCCTGCGCTGGAAGTCTCTGGGATGTGGTCCCTGTGTCTGCAGCCCTCTCTCTGCTCTCTGCTTGTCTGGATGAGGAGAAAAATGCAGTCGGAGGACAGGCGTGTCTGCTTGCCTCTCAGAACAAGTGAACAAGAGAGTATGTATTTTGAATAAAGGGAGAGAGCAGAAAATTGGTTTTGGGCCACGGAGATGCGATGAGAGGCAAAGAGCACTTATTTTACCTTCCACATTCAGACAATGCTGTCAGTGTCTCAACTGCAAATATAAATTTGCCTGTTTTACTGCTGTTATCAACAGTCATGTTTGTGTGTGTGGATAAGTTCATAGTACCATTTAACAGGTTGCTGGGTGTTTTTATATGCATGCATGTTTAGGTTTGTGCATATATACATCTGTGTGTAAAGCAGTGTGCAAGTGTGTGCGTGCATCCACCAACAGACCCATCCTAAATGTTGCCTTGGCAACAAGCTGACTGAAGTAAATGAGTGTCCTGGCTCTGCTGAGGGATTGTGGGAAAGCAATATGCCAGCGTTACGCCCCATTAGTTTGACGGACAGCCTGTTTGGCCTATAAAAGGTCAGCTGGCAAGGGCAGCCATATTAGTATTCCATAGGAGAGACTTCGGGATTGGTTTTACTCTAATGTCAATCTACCTGTGTGTTTTCTTGTATGTGTGAGTGTGCTTGTAAGGGTGGGCGGTGGGGGTCTGCAGGAGGTAAAGCTTGTCCTGGCATATAGCATTGCAGGCAGGTGTGTGTGTGTGTGCATCTGTGTTTGTTGGTGTGCGCTGCTGGAGGTTGCAGGCTCCTCGCCAGGTAAGCATATCGCCAATTATCACTTCCCAGTCCCCCTACTTTTCTGGCTCCCTCCCTCCCCCAGAGTCAGTGAATGCAGAGCCTGTGAGGGAGACACGATAACACCTAAACTGGTCAGCCGCCTGCTTAGCTGACTAGTCACTGGTCTAAAGAAGCCAAAGTACTAATTTGTTCCTGCATCCATCCATCCATCGCACCCTTTTTGTCCATTCTCCTCTCTGAACCCCCATTTAACATTCATCTCTTCCCCTTTTGTTTTTAGGCTCCCTCAGTCTTTTCACATACACACCCTTTTTTACACTTGATCCCTTTCCAAACTCATTTCTCTTTTCTCTTTGTCCAACTGTGCTCTTCAATCCCCTGTCTCGTCTTTATTTGTCTCTGTGTGAGTCTCTCCATCTCTCCATTGTTTTGTTTTTTTATATCTCAGTCCCATCTCTCATTCCCCGGAAGACTTGGCTTCAGTAGTAGAAAACGTTGATGTGATATTTTGTATGGTAATGAAGGCTAAATAATGAATGCTGCTTTTTTAATATGGAAATTACTTTGACACTTTTAAAAGATCTTTCTAGTGTTTAATAATATAAATTCAATTCATGACTAATTCATTATAATATGTTGAAGTCTGTTGGTGGCATTAGGTGTAGCCAATTATGGCTGATTGTTGAGTAGTTCAGGTACTCCATTTGCATTCGTCAGAGTCAGTGGAGTATGAACAACAAGTATCCTTTGACATTGCAGTGATGCTAATTTGGTTAGGGCTTCCCCTGTCTCTCCTGTCTAAATGAGGGATACATCAATACCAATACACGGTACTGTATATCAAGCCTATTTGAGTTTGACTTGATTATCTCCAAAGGGAAATTGATTTGCAGTGAAGGAGCAGATAAAAGAAACAGACACATTAAAAAAGTGACAAACACCTATGCTGGTCGAATATAACGGAAGACAAGTCTAAAGTTGTGTCTGAAAATGATTTGGGTGTCTGAATTCGGAGTGTTTCATTATTGCATTAAAAAATGTCCTAAAAATGTCCTTAATGGAAATAGGTGTTTCTGCAGCATGAACACTACTTTCTCCTAACAATCCCAAAATGCATTGCATTTTATAGAAGTGAAAATTACCGTTGTGCGACTCCACACCTTTCAGTGACGACACACAATGATGATGATTCATAAGAATCCAAAATCTGAATTTACTGCTCACCACTGAGTAAACTGTGCCTATTATACAGTATAGGCAGTAGTGAATGAGTGAACCAGGGAGTGATTTCGCACACAGCCTACAGACATTCTAGTGGCTGAAGCTGTACTTTAGCACAGTGGTGCTTTGAGCTAATGCTAATGTCAGCATGCTAACATAATGATAATATGCAGATTTTTAGCAGGTATAACGTTTACCATATTCACCATCTTAGTTTAACATGTTAGCATGCTAATATTTGTACATCTAAAGTACAGCTGATAGGAATGATCGTTTTGTAAGTATTTAGTCATAAACCAAAGTATTGGACAAACTGAAATTTTGGCCTGATGTCAGCAGTATGTAAAGTCAAGTGATCACCAAAGTTGTGACAATTCATCATGAGGGCGACATGAATGTCTGTACAGCATTTCGTGGCAATCCATCCAGTAGTGCCTGTGTTGGACTGACCACCCAACAAACCGACCATCCCCTGAGTCACTAGTGTGGCCAAAACCACACCAGTCACATCAGAGACGCTGTCCACAAATGACAAACATTGCATGTGTGACATTGCAGAAACCAATGCAGAGCAATTCTCAATTTTTCCCTTTTTCATTAATTTTAAAAAGTTTTTCATGTGGAAAAAACAGATTTTGATTCGGTTATTTTGCCCTTCGCAGGACGACCAGATGCAGTTGATATTGTTCTGTAAAAGTAATAGAAGATATTGTTGCTCTCAGTCACAGGCCATCCTTGACTAATACACCTGCATATGTGCCTGCGCTGAAGAAGTACTGCTGGTGAAGCTTTACTTCAAACACATCTTTCATTTGCACTCCCTCCTGCTCATGAATTCCCTCTTTGTATTTCTGACCACATTAAAGTGACAGAGCAGTGTCTGAATCTCCTCAGTAGCGTGCAGTGCTCATGCTGGGCTATTACACCGGCTCCCACAGTGTCAGAAGTTGCCACAGTCTGAAAGAAAGCTATCATGGGCTGTCTTCAGTGAGTGTAGTTAGAGGGACAGCTCTCTACATTAGAGAGGTGGGAGTTATGGAGGGACTGAACAGGTGTATGGATATTTATTATACGTGTTCGCCAGGTTCAGGCAGCGTCCAGAGAGAGAGAGAGGTTTATTCTGTCTCATCTCTTCTCCTCTTCATTCTTCATTCATGCATCTGTCAAACATGAAGCCTGAAACAAAACAAAAGGCATTTTATTTTTAGGTTTATTTTTCAGTTCAATTTATTTTTCTTCTCATTCTGTTTTTCTTGCTTGTTTCCTGTTGTATCTCCCCCAAGACTATTTTCACATCTGCTGCTCTCTCCCTTATTCCCCTCCCTTCCTCCCTCCTTCTCTTTTCCATCTCTCCGTCTTATCACACTTGTTCTCTGTTTCAGAGTTGGGGGGCTGCTTCAGAGTTAGTGTGTGTGTGTGTGTGTGTGTCACCTCAAGGACTCTTCACACACACCCCACGCACACACAAATACACACAAAAATACTTCTGTGCACAGTAGCACGTAAGCTTGGACAAGGATATACACAGATAAATATTTCACTAACACACACACACACACACACACACACACACACAAACACACACACACACACACACACATGCAGCGTGAGCATGGTATCTGAGCTTGTTTCTGTGCACCCTGAGGAGGTAGCCAGCATTCAGCGCTCACTTTTCACACCCTCACATTTGTGCTTAGCTCACAGTGCGGCCCAGTTCAACATGGCACAGCATGACATTGCACACTACAGCTCAGCACCGCATGCGATATGCCAACTTAACACAATAACGTTCAGATAACACCAGACCCCTGCCTGGAGCTACTCAGTTTGGTGAAACACACCGCTGTAACAGCTGGTCTGTATACAGTCAGACAGAGATAGGAGCCACGGGCCAACACACTGAGCTGTGACATATGGATGGGTGTTATTGTACTCTTTTCACCAAGTGCTGTCAAGTCTCACAGTGCTGTGACAAACATCATTCCTGACAGATGTGCTTTATTCTGGGTTAATTATGAATCGTTTACACCAGACTCCTACATTAGACCTCTGAATTATTTCAAAACAAAATCACAGTCTTGAGTCTGGATCTTAACCATCACCAGCATCTGTAGCTTGTTAAGTTACTGGCAAACTGGCTGGTAACTCTGAGACAATAATATTTAAATATATTCAGCCTTTCAACCCCGTCTTCTAGAAATGGCATTTACAGTGTACACTACTAATTTGTTTTGCCAAGTATACATTTTGAGGGAAACATAATTGCTGCCAGGATCATGTTGAGTGGCAACGTTGTTTTTTAAATGTACACTGTTAAAACTGAGTAGTTCCTTGAAGAACGTCTAGGTTACTCCAAGAACTCAGACATTCCTCAGTGCTCTTAGAGGTGCCTGCAAGAACTTTTGGGATTCCTCAGTATGAAAACTGGTTCCTCAAAGAACCCATTTGAATTAAGGTTCCTAGAGGATCTTTAGGCTACTATATTTGGATATACTGTGAGGAACTTCTTGAATTGAACTAAACTTTTGCTCCACAAAGGCTTTCTTCACTGTTTTTGAACTGTACAATAAAATCAGAGGCAGTTGGCAACGCAATATTTATTTATTTATTTTCAACATTAATAGTAATAATGATGATGATACTAATGATGATAATAATAATAAGAAGAATATATTCTAATATTATTAATAATAAATTAAATCATTGGTCACTCCAATGCAATCACTATACTTTAATTTAATTTCATGATGTATTTTCATAACATAGGGTGAAATTCATTTTTTCCATTAAAATGTATGTTAAATATATTGGCTTTGAAGAATTGTTCCTGAATGGTAAATTCTTTAGTTTTTTGTTGTTGCATTGTATTATTCAAATCTGTTGTTCTTATTTTAGTTTTTTAGTTCCTATTTTTTTGTATGGTTTCATTCAATTTAAATGCAGCTGAGAATCATAATAATAAAGCTGTTGAGATCAAGATGGTATAAATATTAACTTTGAGGAAATGTGTCTAACTGCAAGGGGTGCAAAGATTGTGACTGAAACTGTAATTGGCACAGCTGTAAAATTGCTTTTCCTGCATCATTGCCCTTCTGGAAATGAACACAGTCACGGTCTTTAGATGTGGTGTGGATCAAAGATAGATACACATTTCTGAATATTATGAAGATTTATGAAAATGTAATTAATAAAGACTAATTGACCAAAAAGTCAAAGTCAGCTGAGTCCGTAATAAGACATTAAATCGAGTAATTAACTAAGGCAGTAGCCCTGAAATCCATTAAACAGACTGGCGTACAGAGAGACAGATGCTTTGACTTATTAAAAGAAAAAAAGCAGGATTTGGGGTGAAAAGTTAGCAACCTGGAGAAGACGGGAAATTCAACCATTCACCACTAAAACCAACTTTATCCAGGTCCGTTCAGCACTAAGCTTTGACACCTGTGAATGTGTCTCCTGGACTTCAAACAGCATTTAGACTCCTGTAAGTAGTCAGATTGCAGGGGATTCACATAAGTAGGCTAACTCTCTGAATCTCCTGTCCTCTCCTCTCCAGTGGACGGAGCGATCCACCGCACTGCAGGCCCAATGCTAAAAAAGGAGTGTGCTTCCCTCCACGGCTGCGAGACCGGAGAGGCCAAGATCACTTGTGGCTACGGCCTCCCAGCAAAGTGTGAGTATAAAAGTGTGTGAGTGTTTGTGTAACATCCAGTTACTCCAGCGAGGCTGCTCGGTGTGGTTTTACTGGACTGCTTCCAGGTGTGAATATGTGTGTGACAGTGACGCAGGGTGCAAGCTGTGCGGCTGATTTTCCTGTGATGAATTTAAAAACAAAGATTAAACAAATTATGAAAAAAAAACAAAAAAACTTCTGTCCAAGTATGGAACAGGAATGTTTTATTCGTCTTCACAGAAATGTGAACAACTTAATCGATTTTTTCGTAAGGAGATGGAACTCATCTAGGTATCCTTAATAATGTCACTTTCTTCCATTATAGCAGAGTAAATGGCACTCAATTATTAAGTGGCACTCCACTGCAGCATGTATAATGTGACAAAACTGAAGATTCAATATGAAAGCAAAAGCTTTTCTAGGTTTTTTAGTTTTGAAAAAATAAATCTCCTCCAGCTTTCCTGAAGTCTAAAACACGTGACTGTGGGGAGAGCATCAGCGCTCAGTGTAGACATTAATAAGAGGAACTGAACAGCAACTCTGAAAAGTACAACATTAAAAGTACAGTCTTTTCCTGTTTCTAGACACTCAGGACATTAATGGTGAAGTCTTGAGGTCAGTTTGATCGCTCATGCAGTTACTGATATTTTGTTCCATTTCGCCTCGCTTTAAAGCTGGCTAAAATATCGTTTCACAAAAGTGTTTCACAAAATGTTCTGGTTTATTTTGAAGACAAGACTGGGTAATAGCATGAGCAGTAAAAGCTGCTGTGACTGAACAAAATTCGTTCTCCATCTAGAAACTCAAACTTTGGCAGAGAAAAATTCAAGGAAAAAGTTGTTAGGTGACTTCTTGGAAGTAGGGCTGCAATTAACTATTATATTCATTGTTAATCTGTAGATTAATTATTATTGCTATTCATTGATTAGTCTATGAAATATCAAAACAACAGTGGAAAAAATGTCTATTACAAGTTCTCAGAGCCCAAAGTGACATCTTCAAATGTTTTTGTCCAACAAACAGTCCAAAACTCAAACATATTCAATTTAGAATCATAAAACACAGAAAAGCAGCAAACCCTCACATTTGAGATGCTTCAACCAGCAAATAATTTGGCATTTTTGTAATTAATTTTCTGTCAATCAACTAAGAGTTTAATCCAGTGGCTCCCAACCTGAAGCTTTGTCTACTTGTGACATACAGTATGTTTATGCGTAGTAGCCATTTAAACTGCATTTAAAATACTTAAAGGGGCCTCGAGATGCAAAATTACCCAGTGATTCAAAAGCAAAAAAACAACAACATTTGAATCAGAAAAAATCAACACAATTCTGAGTCATCATCTCTCAACACCTCAGATTTACTTTACAAGCTCTCGGACGGTTCAGACCCACAGATTGGGAACTACTGATCGACTAATTTGTTTCAGCTCTGCTTGGAAGTGCAGCGCTCTAACACCACAGCAGCGATTGCTTAATACAAAACAAAAAAGAAAAAAAAGACAAATAGTCATGAAGTTATCATTCAGTTTATTATGTCAACAAGACACTCTGTACCAGGATTCTTCCTAAATGTTTCTTAAAGAGGAACTCCACCGATTTCACACATCAAAGTCTGTTTACAGGTCTTGGGGAGAACTACTGTATATGTGAAAAAAGTTAATATAATGCCTTTTGTGGGTCCAGAGGCTGATAAATGATAAATGAGGCCTCAAGTGATGTCACCTGAGTCAGCATCGGTTGGGGCTGAAGACTACAAGTTTGAAAAGGAAATAAATCTCGGGGTGTGGAGTTAGAAAGAAGCTTACCAGACCTCTGTAGCCCGCTCCTCATCTCTGCTTGAGGCTAGCAGCTCGAGGCTACGTCTGCAGCTACTAGCATAACACAACTGAATCTCTGACTGAATCGTTGGTGACCGAGTTGCATTGTGGGTAATGTAGGCGGCATGTTTTTGACAAGAAGGAAGAATATGAAACCTCTCTGATTCTGCTGTATCAATTTTGATTTTTTTTTTTAACTGTCCATTGTGAGTCTGGCAATCTTTCTGATAATATTATTAATATTATAATACATTGGAACAAGATGGATTATCCATCATAAAAGTCTCTGACTCAGTTACAGGCACAATATTTCTTGTCTCATACTGTATGTAAAGTGTTACACAGTCCAAAGCGTTGCCATGCCTTTACATGCCACTCACACAGTTTCCACCTCCCAGGAGCTAATCATGATGTTACCCACCCCTGTAATGGCACACAAACACCATGACACCAACAGGTATCACAATAATGCCCTAGCCATGTATGCTATGTATATTATAATGACCACCCAGGTGTGTCTGTGTCAGTGTGTGTGTGTGTGAGAGAGAGAGAGAGATTAAAGGCACGCTGAGACTGTGTGATATCAGCTTATGGATCCGCGGAGAGTTTAAGTTCACAGTGAAAGAAGGAGAGAAAAAAAAGGGAGAGAGAAGCGATGATAAAGGCGAGCTTAAGGCAGAATGGAGAGCAGGAGTAGAAGAGATAGATAAGGAGGGAGTGGGAGAGAGTGGTAAAAAAGAATAAAAATAAAACGAAGCAGCGTGGGGGAGGGGACGGATGTGAGGGGAGCTGAAGACAGGAGGGAATTAAGAGGAGATGAGTTCTTACGTTGTCTGTTCTCCTTTGTTGGTTCACTTGTTTAACTTTGACGATGTTAGCTGTAATATTTTTGTGTGTGAGCATGGATGCTGCTGCTGCTTGTCACTGTGTGTCCTTATGTGTGCATATTTGTGTGTGAGCTTGTAATTGTGTGCATGTGTACTTCTGTCAACCATACAGTCTGGTGCTGTGTTTGTGCGTACTGTGTTTACTTGTGTCTGTATTACATTAAGTGTAGTATTTCAGTATATACAGTGTGGGTTGCCTGTCAGGTCCTATCACTCTCTTACCTGCAACTATATGTCAGCATGAGATCTGTGTGACTGACTATATTTCTGACTCACTGACTGACAAACTGTGTGGGTGTGTGTGCGAGCCTCTCTGCCTTGCATTCATGTGTGCGTGGCTGTTACCCAGCATGTGCTGTGGAGACTGGCTCTCTCCTACCAGACAAAATATTAAGCCCCAAGAATTATTCAACAAGCGTCTGCTCTAATGCTTAAACACTCACAACAGGGCTTGATTACCTCTCAGCAGGAGGGAGAGACAGGCGAGACAGCAACAACAGAGGGAACGCAAAGAAGGGATAACAAAGCAGGCAGAGGACGATGTGAAGGCAGAGCGCTGCTGTGGAAAAGAGCTAGAAATGAAAATGAAACTCGACAGGAGAGAGGCAGAGAGGTTGAGAGACAGGTCCAATCTCAAAGCCAACACTTTGATCTTGATTTGTATGGGCTTGCCACCAGATGTGGGATTTCAAGAGCGTCTGACTCACAAGTTGCCAAATGGTCCAGAGGACCTGCTGTCAGCCGTCCTTACAGAGTGTCCGTCGACGATCCCGCAACCACTTAGCCAGCAGCATCCCAGTACCGTAACCTAGCAACACCCGGAGTGCATTGCACACTACTGCTACTGTTTAGCAAGAGTCGCATGCAATTTGGGGATGTTGACAAATGACAGCTGGAAAATTTCAAGCAGGCCCTGCCTAAATTCACATATTAACCAAAACTTAAAGGCAGTTAAATCAGCAATCTGTCAACATTAGGGCACATGAGCCACTGTAATTAGGAGGACTTGATTAGGAGTGAAACGGTTTAAGATCAGTCTGTTTGTGTGTGCATAGAATTAATGTGTTGCCCACTTGTGAGCCAGCTGCATGCTGTAAGGTGCACGTGCACATGTGTAGGTGTGTGCTGGTGTGTGTTTTGTGGTTGCCAGAGAGGGGAGCGTGGGCCAAATGTGTTGTCCAGACGACCCAGCGCCCCAGAGCTCACCTGTGTACCGATAAACACAGCTGTAACCCTGCTAACCTGTTCCCCAGCTGGCCCTCGCTCCCCTGCCACACACACACCAAGATACAACATCGTGACACACTGGGGAGGGTCAAAAGAGAACGAGAACGAGAGAGAGAGAGAGATGGACAACATGAGGTCAGAACCATAATCACTATTCACATGCAGTTAAGGAAGCACTCTGCTTTAGTGAGTCAATACAGACTTACAGACATCCTTTGATTCTTACTTTGTTGGTCAGCTGATGTATAACCACCACAGCACTGCAAATACAGCTCACAATCTGAAGTATAAGACATAAAAGACTCCAGGCAGTCAACTGCACATCTTAATAGTTTTCCATGAACGTGATACAGATACATTATTTTTCTGGCAGCTGCAGTTTTGTTGGCAAAAACATAAAAAACAAAAAACAGGTCCATCGGAGTAACAAACAGTAGACAATCATATGGGGTTAAAAACAAAACCCTAGGTCAGTCAATTTTAATTGGAAGACCAATAAAAAGTGTCTGGTTAAATTTTTACACAAACAATTCAATCAGCTGAAGTACTTTAAACCTGCAATAACTGATGTTTTGGCCACTTGGGGTCAGTGGAAACAAGCAACATTGACATATCATGTATGTATTGATTGATATGGTGTGTTAGCAAACAGTTGCCTATTTACACATGCAGCAGGCACAGAGCAGCGTTATCATTCATTTGGAGTCGTGGCCAGCTGGTAAATGCAAGTCCAGTATTCACTCTCCTTTTAGCTCTGATTTTGGTCTCCATCAACTCCTGAGGCTCTTTAGCTGCTAAGTGCTCCGCTATGTTTGCCAGCTAGTCACTTACTTTTGTTTGGTGCTGAGCAGGTAGTGTGCAGTGGGGTTTTAGAACATTTTTCTAAAAACAGAAAGAAAAGCTGCCTGCTACAGCTGAAAACAATGCCTATCAGAGCACTGAGAATGAACCAAAACATCAAACCAAACCAATGAGCTGAAGTATGCTAAATGCTCCGTAGAGCTGAGGGGAGCTGCAGAGTTGGGTGATAATTCTCTATGGGTATCACTTAGAGCGACCGCTTTCACAAGTAGTCATGTGATAGTTTGTAAAAATAAAAATATTGATTTTAGCAGCTTTAAGATCAGTTTAAGTAGTGTAATAAATAAAATATGGACATATGAACCTGCTTACGTACATTTCTCACATCTTTTTCTAGATTTCAGCCAAAAAAACCCCCAAATAACTGCATTTTGAATTTATCCTGCAGTGTGCAAAGCTTTTCACCATAATTGCACACATCGCTTTGTGTCGTCCCAAATGCCAAATTCTTTATATTTGTAATGTCTTGTATTTAGGGGCAAATTGGTAGAGAGTTAGTGTTTGGGGAAAGCAGGAGTAACACAGTTGGAGGTGGAAAAAGATGGAGAGAAAACGAGATGGAGATGGAAAGGCCCAGATAGAAAAAGTGCTGGAGGAAATAGAGAGGTACAAAGCAAGAGAGATATCACTCTGTCAAAAACTGGCTGTTATGCTCCCCTCTCTTCCCTCCCATCTCCCAGTTTCTGTTCCCTCGGTGGCCAATTACCGCTAATTAAAATCCTCACTGCAGCTCTCCAGGACTCCCCCTCTTCCTCTCCTTCAAGACCTCCATCTCTCTGCTTCGCCTGTCACCCCGTCGCTCTCCCTTCTCTCGCCTGTTTCTCTTCCTTTGAAGACATGGTGTTTCTGCCTGTCGCGGTCAACGACTTAAACACCTTGTTTCCTCCTGTTCTTCTCATCTTCTTCCTCACCTTTCTACCTCTTCACCCCCTCTCTTTTTATTTCCTCACTCCTACATTT